>PNEQ01048659.1:0-18874 GCA_003012365.1 Medauroidea extradentata | reverse complement strand
CAATAAATCATGAAGTAGAATTGCTGATGTGCACGTAAGGCACTGAAACAAACTTGGGAAAAATTATTTTCACGATAAACAGAGGTCTCTGGATGCACTCTTTTAATGGCGCCTAACTGCGCATTAGAGGCTCAGAAGTGACGGAGACATACGGGCGACCTAGAGGCGAGCATCAAATGCCGCGTCGCCTCAACGGGCCAAGCACTGAACTAGTGTGCAAGGTTCCCGCCGAACAGTTTGTACTACGGGACACTAAGCGGTGACCATATAATTTTATTGGTGGAAAGTCTGCAACTAAGTTCAGTGCAGGTCGCAATCTGAGTTTCACATACATTATGTTAGTACATTTTTAAGTACGGCAGTCTGAGAAAGGCAGTTTTTTTTAACCGTGTTGAATGGCTTAAAAACAGGTTTTTATTGAGCATAGTGTCTTAAGGGCTTGGGACCGAGAGAATTATTTTTTAAATTCCACACGAAAGTCGATATCGTAAAATTACTTCGTAACTTTGTTGCAAATTGGTTTTACTATGCAATGTAATTTTTCGAGACAAACTGTATGATGAGAATAGTTAATTTATTAATTATAAAAAAATTTCGTTAATTAAATAATTAGTAACTATTTTGTAATCTTCTGACTCGAAAAAATTAGAGTACGCAGTTCAAATCAGTTGTAACAAAGTTACGAAGCGATTTTACGATATCGGCTCCTATTTATGTTTTAAAAAATAATTGTCGTTAAATGCGAAGAATCTCGAGCCCATGCCCTTTAACAATGTGGTTCCGGCCTTGTCTAAGGTGTGTTTTCTTTTCGTACGTTGGCACAATGGGCACACGTGGAATATTTTCGCAGAAAAATCCTGTTTACTAACACACTGCAACGCATTTAAACCGTCGTTTAGGCGGCGCCCTCAAAGTTAGTGAACCAGGCTGTAGCGTGGTACGAAAAGTATTTTTTCTTGTATTACAACTAAAAACGTTTCCAATGTGTTTAGCTACAAAAATAAGACACACTTCATACTGTGTCATTATGATTTTGAAAAACCCGTCCGCTAATAAAAACGTTATTTCCGAGCGCCTCAAAAGTGCTAAAAATGACTTTTTCACGTTGCTGTAGCTGTGAAAATATCAACCGTAATCAGTAAGCTAAATCATGGAAACCTGCATTGGAATTTACCTCATACTTTCCACAAATAAAATGGTAGCGTTATATCTCGAAGTCCCATCAAAAAACGGTTTCTACGAAACCATTACACGCTAGTTTAGTACTCCGCGCCTAGAGGCGATGAGGTATTTGATGTACGTGTTATATTCGTCGTATAGCCTTCCCCGTTTCCGTGCTTCGAACGTAAAAAAAGCTAGCGTCCACTTACTCTTAAGGCCACGATCTTTCATTTGTTTCAAATAATTGCAAATTACTCAAATTATTTTTTAACTAAATGCTTTGAAAAAAAATGAGATTGTGTACAGTCATACGATACACAATTTTGCCACAGCGTTTTTTATAATGTACCGTTTGCATGCAAAAAAATTATTTTGCTTAGTTAAGGTTCATTTTGACAACAAAATATGTGCTATTTCAAGGGCAAAAACGTAAAAATCCGTTTGGTATATTGCAACAAAAAAAATTCAGATACACGCGATGATACATACGTGTTAAACCCGCAAGAATGAATTTTCGATACATGAATTAATTTGCGTTAAAAATATATATTTTTGAAACCATTGTATAACTAAAGAGCAAGACCTTAAGGGCTGACTTAAATCTCTGTGCTCCAGCATGAAGTAGCCACGCCACGTCAGCTGGAGTTAAACAAGGCGTGGCCGAGAGAAAAGTGGGGCGACTAGAGTCCTTGTGGCATGCACGACCTGGGGCACCGCCTATAGTGGCTCGTGTACGTATACGTGATCAAGCATTTCGCGCGAACAGCTGACTGTCGCCGGCAACGATATCGCAACCAGGAACCTGGGGAGACGGTGACTCAACGTGTGCCACCCGGAGTCTTGCCTAACACTTTCAACCACTATATCTAACCACCCGAGCTCTCCATGCTCTGCCACGCATTGCAGCACCCTGTATTACTACATCGCCAGAGGCCCGATATTGTCGCAAATATGTAAGGTACGGAGGGTTGTCACAGCAGTGTAACCAAAGAAGAGGACACATATTTGTTCAAAGCATTAGAAAAGAGGACACTTAAAAATATACACTCGAAGTACAACATAAACATTTTTTAATGTAAACGTATTAATTAGTTACTTTATTATATTGTAGTTCAGTAGAGTAAATTTAAAAAAAAGCAAACATAATTTCTAGAAATAAACTCAAGTATCTTAGCACTACAAAATAAATCACAGAATGAAATAGTATTCAACGCAGGCTGACAATCTCACTTTCTGTAAACATACGTATAACAAACGAACAAAGTAATAATTTCCAAAGCAAAGAAGTTGTACATGAGCCCGAGGCCTGTCGGAACCGTTCCTAAACATTTCATGACACAGAGACAGTATAATAAACACATCTTGGCTGTCCGTTCTTGAAAATGAGGGCATTTGACCCAATTTTTGTGAATTCCGACCAGACAATTTGCGAGGCGTTGAAAAGAGGACATGTCCGGGTAAAGGTGGAAGCTTGACGACCCTTCGACAGCGAGGTCGAGACAGCGACGCGCAACTTGGTACAATGACAGCAGCTTGGAGAGGAGTCAGCCATGGTTTCTGTTAAGGGTGTTCACGTGGCAAAAATTCATAATTTTACATTTGTTCGTTTTATAGACGTTACTTGTGAGTACATGTTCCACTTGTAAAAAAATTTAGCTCTCACAATTTTTCCATAGCAGCATGTCAAAGTCAGAATTCGCAAGTTACATAGTAATAACATAACCCAAGTGTCTTATTCGAATGAAATAATTTACACGGAAATTATATTATATTCGCAATATATTAAAATATTTTAAAACACACAACAATCGTGTTCTATTATTTTTTTAATTGCCGGGGATGAAATACATTGT
The DNA here is from genome assembly GCA_003012365.1 of Medauroidea extradentata. Lineage (NCBI taxonomy): Eukaryota > Metazoa > Arthropoda > Insecta > Phasmatodea > Phasmatidae > Medauroidea > Medauroidea extradentata. The sequence goes on along the minus strand of PNEQ01048659.1, from coordinate 15,860 downwards.
CACTATTTTCAGACGATTTTAACAAACGTACAAATGAATCTCATTGTGTATTTTTAAATAGTTTAGCATATGGCCCATAATATATAATTTTAATGTAAATTATTCCATTCGAGTAAGAGTCTTGGTGTTTGTTATTACTATGTTCCTGTAACTTGCAAAATTTTGGCTGTCATGTCACTGCTGGGAAAAACACGAGAGCTAAAAAGATGTTTACAAGTGGAGAATATAGTTTCAAGTAACGTCTATAAAACGAACACTATGTTGTGCAAATATAAAATTATGAATTTTTGCCACGTGAACACCTTTAAGGGGTATGGAAAGTACGATGTCGAGCGACAACTGGAATACTAAATCGGCAATTAAATCTGAACTACATATCAAATTTCTATGAGAAATTTTTTGCCGAGTAGATATTTTATCAGTGGACGTTTATTTACATAGTACTATGAGGTAGTATGCTTTACTAAAATTAAAAATTGTTGTCAGAAAAATAAGGGCTTGAAACCACATAATCAACAAAAATGGAAAAAACTGTAATTTTTATTAATCTTAATATGATTATATCTATGCCTTTTAATCGAAAATGGCTCCAGCGCAGCTAAATTAGTCAAATATAATTTTCTGTCATTACAAATATTAAGGGCCCTGTCCTCCCTAGATTCCTGGCGAGAGCATAGATAGAATTACCTTGTTAAATCAAACCGTATGCTGCAAAATTGTATGTCAATATTTTTGGGTAACCACTCGCATCGTAGGAAACAAAAAAGTGATATGAACATGGGTCCGAAAATGCATCGTTACTGTATGCGCTACAGTACGTGTTGTATAAGTGAATAGCACGCGGCCTGGATGACGAAACTGTGCAATGCCATCGTAGCTACTATTAATAGCTCAGACTTTTCACATTAAATAGTACAGTATGCTCGCTATGCACTGTACGTCTAGTGAATTTTAATACAGAAACTGAACATTTTGCATTTTTGTTAATTTTACTTTTTTTGTTCCTCGAATTGTGAGGATCGTTCCTTCAAAATTGGCATTCAATTTTACAACATCCTGTATTATGTGGGGTTTAGTACCAGTCTTTCAGGTTGTTTTTCACACACCTTGAAAACAGAAGCAAACAAGTACATTTGTGTCCAAAAAACTTGAAAATAACTACTCATATTTTTTTACTGATAATGTTATTCCATTCTCAATGCAGAAAATGGTTTCAATCCGAAGGCGACATCCTGACTGAACCTCCGCGAATATAATTAAATTTGAATACCTATCCTTGTTATCGCAAGTGTTTCGGAGTAGGCAGAACCCTTAATGCGTGGTTTCAACATGCGAAGTACACTGTTTGGAATATGTATGTGTCGCTTACACTGAATCAGACATAAAATGTGATGGGGTTGGTATCTGATACAGAAAGATTTTCTCGATTTTGACCAGGGAAAGTAAACAGCATCACAAGGACAACACCAGCTGACTAGAACACTACAGCATCATTCTCGAGTATCATTTTCTGTAAATTTGTTTGTGCAGATTCTGTAACAGAGTCATTTGGCATAACGCAACAAACTTTTGTTCTTGGAAAATTTAACTCCTAGAAATAAGGACGAAGTGCAGAACACTATATATAAATATATATATATATATAAATATATATATATATATATATATATATATATATATTCATAAATAACGACGCAAGTTTCGAAATGGAAATTTATTAAAACTACTCGTTATTAATGGTAATTTCCGTAAACCTACATTTTATTTACGTAAAATTTTCTGTAATGTTATGGAGTTTTTTACACTGAGTCGAAACCTTAGCATGGAGTTGGGGTTGTCCGTTCAGTAGATTTCACTTAAACGTAAAAATTCAATAAAAACGTTCCTCATGTCCTTGATTTTTAGTTTTTAATACAATCAGCGCTGTCACACTTTCTGTACGACACCGCTGGAAAAAAATTCTAAACTGTTTGCGGTTAGATTTCACCAGATTGTGAACAATTTAGCAGTCGATGCAAAAACGCAGGTGGCAATAAATATTTGTATCTAGTTTAATACGCCCCCGTCTTGGTTTTCAAATGTTTTTTTAGGGGATTATCTGGTACTTGTTTAGCATAATTATTATCAGTTCATTATTCTCTAGCCGACACATGTGGCTACAGGGCATTCTCTTATGAAAGGTTAAGAAAATAATTTTATTTTTCTTGACTGCTTGATATTAACCATTCGGTGATTTTTTAGGTCGTTCGGAGTAATGTGACCACTAAAAATTTAACCTTCGAAAAATATCACTAGCCGATGTTGCATGTAATTTAACATAAACTATAGTTACCTTACTGCTTGTATGGTTGGCAGAAAATTTACGTAATATAGTTCCATGTATTTTCCTATTTTAATATAACAATAGTGAAACAAAATCGACCGAAATCGACGTAATTATACTTTATATGATAAGTAAATGAATAGTCCACTGCAAAATAACGGATATCACTCTTTCGCCCAAAATGAGTTATAAATAGAAATACAAAGCACTATGGATGTAGAATCTACCACCAGAATTTCATAGCATAAACGCTAACTGTCAATAAGAACAGCAGTTTTAATTTCAACGTACACTGTTTCAGTATAGCGTTTTCGAACTTTCTAATTGCTCTCCTGAAAAATTAATTCCTAGTGACATCCATCATTTTTGCAGTGGACTCTTCAAATGTTTTTTTATCAACCTGTATAGTTTCTGACTGACTGCACAATTTCTATTAACGCGCAAACAACAAGTGACGTGTCCAGAGAGGTTATACATTTCCCGTGGTTAGCCGTTACGCGCGGAAAGATACGAATCGGCTGAAAATATAACTTTAGCAGAGCTTATTCGAGTGTTCACTCTATCCCGAACCGCCTATACCCGTTTATAGAGCCAAGAGTTTGTCGCGAAAACGTGTTTGTACGATTTAGTTTCAGTGGCTTCCTTGCTCATCTGCAGCTCTACTTCATGGTTATTAGTAGTGCGTCTTCTTTCAGACACGTCTCCCATTTGACTGTACCATTCAGAACACGGTTCTTGTGACGTCATCCTACATACGTAGGGACCCTTGTTTTTCGTGAAAAAATTTTTGTCCCAGTTTGTTTTAGTGCTCTACTTGCACATTTGCAACTATGCTTCATGGTTATTTGTAGGTCTAGGAATATTTCGCGAGTTCAACGACCAACATGCTAGAATCCATTATCCTGTGTATACCGAAGCCCTACCATTTGTCCATTACCTGCTACTCATTCAGACAGCAGACAATGAACGAATAGACGGGGCTTGAGTATGCATAGGACATTGGATTCTAGCATGCAGGTAATTGAATTCGCCCTAGTTATTGGCCGCGTGTCTATGTGAAAAGCCGTATATAATTTCAGAGCCAATTACAATATCGTTCCTGAAACACCAAATGCCTGTGATTCGCCGGTAGATTCATAATGCTCGTGATAGTTAAAACATCCAATCACTGACCACGAAGCAGAACTGCAGATGTGCGCGTAAGGCAACGGTACAAAGTGGGGCAAAATTCTTTTTACGAAAAACAGGGGTCCTTATACATATGTGACGTCAGTAGAATCCAAAGACAAGTGAGATCTAAACAAAGTAGCTGACCATGAAGCAGAGCTGCTTGTGTGCACATAAGGCTTCGAAACGAAATGGCGCAAAATTCTTTCCGCCAAAAAACCGAGGCTCTACCCATTAAGGTCTGCAAAATATGAATCTCTCAACTTGAAGTCGAGGGCTAAGAGACCTTACGCGGTTAAAAGGCTTTTTGAGAACAAACAAAAAAAAGTCCTCAAGAATCTTCAGGACATAATCATTAGATACATTTTTAGTATCTCAAAATGGCCGAGAGATTGAGTGAGTGAGAGATTTTTTGGTTAGCGCTCAACATCGAGGTCTCTAGCGCTGGTGAAGGGTGACACGAGGCGAGTATGCAGCAGCACCTGTGTGAAATGGCAGGGAAAACGGGAGATCCTCGAGAAAACCCGCCGACCAGCGGCATCGTCCGGCACGATTCCCACATGTGAAAATCCGGGGACAGACCCCGCCGGGAATCCAACCCGGATCACCTTGGTGGGAGGCGAATTGTCTGACCATTCGGCCACCGCGGCCCATCAAAGTGATTGAAGATGAAAAATAATTTTATATAAAAATTGTTTGAGAAAAGGTATTTGCCACAATAAAGTACACAAATACATAATAATAATTGCTGTTATTATTATTAAACACGTGTAGGCCGCCATAAAGGATCACACGAAGCGTGACTCGACGTGAGATTCTTTCAGGTGCCAGTCTGATTTCATCATCTCACTACGAAGATATTTCCTTCCTTCTGGCCATGCTGTTCCTGTCTTGAATTTCTTTACCTATTATATCAGTTTCCACTTGAGTACTTTATGGTTGAATGTTTGTCTGACTTGTATATCTGAGTCGGTCGAGTCAGCAACCTTCAGATCTTTTCTGACTCAGGTAATACACTTCATGTTCGCAATGCATTCTGTGTACTCCAAGATATGTTAAGTACGTCGAGTGCCCAGGATTCTTTCGAAATGCCCGTAAAATTTTAATCGACGTTTCTTCATGTCATGCACTACGTTACATATACGTTTGGTCTGTCTACTCCGCAATCTGTAGCCTTCTTCTGTTTAAAAAACAGCTGCACAGTAATCACACCACGCAAATCCTGGGCTAAATCTAAGACGAAAATGTAAGTGGCGAAATGTACGACGTTTTACGTGCTTAATGTGGCAACACTGCACGAAGATAGTCCCCTCTAGCGCTCCACGTCTAGGTATTATATGTATGTTACCTCAAGTAAACGTAGAATCGTGTTTAGACTGCTCGGGATTTCGACCTGCACCCGTAATTTGCAGGTCAGAAAAGTGGTAGTAAGATAAGTAAGTTATATATTGAGCCATGGATGTCTATAGTAGAATGTGGCAACGCTGCACCGGAGGCCTGCTGCCGGTCGCTCATTGGCTGCCCTAGTCAGTGTAGACGTGTACACGCCACTAAAGCTGCATCTATTCACGTTACAGAGACTAGGGTGGCCAAGAAGTGACAAGCAGCAGGCTCCCGATGCAGTGTTGCATTCAAGACTCCGGCCTTCCACTAAAGACGGCCATGATTGAGCGCAAGCTGAGACTAACTACAGTGCTATGCTGCTATATTGCGCATGGAAAAAGTGGTCGTACAACGGTTTTCCACTAACATTTTCGTCCCCAATTTATCCCAGGATTCGTGTACTGTTCTTAATTGTATAGTAACTTGTTTTCCCACATATGTTTAACGATACAAATACCACACAGGCGTAGTAACACTAGAATGTAGGGTTAACATAAAAAAAAAACTGAAAACTCGGCTTCCATTACAGTTACCAGGGTGGTAGAGGTGGTTCAGGATATAAAGTGAGCACTTAAAAAGGCTCTACTAAATTTGTCTTTGCAGCCATATCGTATCTTTCCGCGCGTAACGTCTTAACGACGGGAAAGATCTTACCTGTCTGAACGCGTCACTTAATGCTTGCGCATTTAATTAAATAAACTGTGCAATCGGTAGGAACCTATGTAGTTTGATAAAAAAAAAGTTAATTGATTACATAAAACATAACTATGTCAAATTCAGTTGAATTAATTTCAGCAGTGTTGTATTTAAATTGGAGAATACTCGGAACTACTTACTACATTTCGCTGCCAACCATACAAGCAGTAAGGCAACTATTGGTAATGCTGAATTATATCCAGTAACGGCTAGTGATATTTTTCAAAGGTTTAATCTTTAGTGCTCACGTTATTCCGAAAGACCTATTACAAAGTCTCGGGTTTCCAAGGTCTCTGCAACGATCTGTTTCTCGGAACGAATCAAGGTTTTAACCTTGTCGGTCCAAGTTTGTCGACCGTGTTCTGGACCTTGTCCCTGCAGTACGTCAAGTGTCGAATGGCAGTATAATGACATCAATTAAGACTCTTTTTTAGAATTTATGTGTTTAGGAGTCTCTTAAGTCTAGAGAACTAAATGAGGAGAAAATAGCACGAGGATAAAAATCTGAAACTAGGAAGGCAGAAGCATAATCAACCTGAAGCATTCAAAGGTCACTGGCCGTCTTAGGAACACCCGGCGTAACAACCGCGTAAATGTTTAATTACGTGCTAGTAAATCACAGATAAGTTTGTTACTCAACAATAAATTAGGCCATTAAATAACAACTACATACGTATGCATAGGTACGCGATCTACTTCTGCCATTTTATGACAACATGGACGTCTATTACGGGGACCACCTACCAAGCGCTTAAGAGTGCGAGGTAGATAAATAAACGCTGAAAACATAAATTGATTTCTACGTTTTTTTCAAAGCCAGTATGGAAAATATACTCAATGACAATCATAGATATTGGTATTTGCCAATTTAATGAGTAAATAGTTATCCAGAATTACTAATTCGTTACGCGTGATCTCTTGCGCCGCAGTTAAATGCACGAGGTTCCGGCGTCAGAGATTGTGCCTCAGAAGTTCGTAACACTGGAAACAATTTTGTTTAAAACGTTGGCTAAAACTATTACACATATGCCCTTTTGCGTCAATGTACATACGAAAAGAAAATTCACTTCAAACGATGACTGAAGAGTTGTTTCAAAGCATCACGTCTATTAGAAAAATCATCTCGAAGCCCCGTAAAATGGCTAAAAATAGCTTTAGTACATTTTAAAAAGTGCTCACATGACTCGTGTGAAACTATCGTAGAAGCATGCAATGGACTTAGCTTAAAACTTTCCGCTAATAAAAAGATAGAGTCACCACTGAAAGTGTTTGAAAGGCGAGTGATATACAATACCACTGCATGCCGTTTCCGTATCTTGCGGTAGAGGCGATACCGCACCAGATGAGCCGGTCAACATCGCCCTTGGCACCGTGCCTCACTCACACAAATCACACGGTCAGTAGGCGGGCGCCTTAAGAAAATACATAGTATCCTTTTGAAATAAATTTTACAGAATAAGTTTTAAATCATGAGAACTAATCCTACATTTATAATCACTCATATTTGTCAACACGCATGAGACCAAACGAAAAGGCGCAACGGTGAAATGTTATATTCTCATCTGGGAGAAACAGGGTTCAAGTTCCGGCTCCCACCCTCCTGATTTCGGTTTTACAGTGTTTCTTAAGCCGTTCTAGGCAAATGCTGGTTGGGATGTTTCCTTAACAAAGGCCATGGCCGATTCCTCTTCCAGAGCCTGTCGTTACATTTCTTTCTTTATTTTTTTTTTTTGCGTAAGTAGGAATTGTTCAATTATTATTACCTTTTTTATTTTTGCGCTAGTAGGAATTGTTCAATTAATATTTTTAACCCTTGGCGCAAAAAGAGGAATGTTATAAGTTTGACGTTGGTGTGTGTGATTTGTGTATCTGTGTGTCTGTCTGTGGCATCTTAGCTTCTAAATGAACGGATCGATTTTTGATGCAGTTTTTTTTTTGTTTGAAAGCTGGTGTGATCGAGATGGTTTTTAGTTATGATTCAAAGAAAAATGTTCAGCCGTTTAAAGATAATCGATTCCACTTGTCTGATCGATTAGAAATTTTGTATCCTGTGTGTCGGTTTTTTTTTTTTTTTTTTTTTTTTTTTTTTTTTTTTTTTTTTTTTTTTTTTTTTTTTTTTTTTTTTTTTTTTTTTTTTTTTTTTTTTTTTTTTTTAATTTTAAATATTTGCGAGTTATACTTACAACACAATATCAGGAAATGTTCTATAAAGTAATTTTTTACAATAAAAATTAAAAAAAAGTGAAAGAAACGTTTTATAAAAAAAAATATTTTTAAAAATCGTACCGCGTATAACATTTATCCCAGTTTATATGTTCGTTGCCGCAAATTATCTCAACAGAGTCCTTAAAATAAAATCTATAATTTTAAAAGACTGCCCCTGAAGTATCGTGAACGGAACTGTGACCACAGATTGCAAGACTGTTGTGATGGTCGACGTCGTGGTGGTATGCGGACCAAGGCCTTCAGAATAAAAGCAACTTGTCGGGTATGAAGTGTTACGGGACTCCCCCCGGAAACAGGTCTGGTCGTCTCGGTCTGGACTGCAAACGTACCGTTCGTAGGCGAAAATAAAAAACGTAGTGTGTGCTGCAGTTGCAATCTTTCTTTCATCGGCGCCCGCGGCAAGTCCCCAGCTGTTTCTCGCAAGTGAAACTGCGCGGATATCAACCGGTCTACTTCAAGGGCCAATAAAAGAAAAAAAATAATACAGTGGCGACTGGCTGCAAGATGGCGGACGAATAAGAAACCTAGAACCAGTTTTTTTTTCTCCCCTCACTTCCACCGCCGCTGGCTTGTCACTGATCATGAGCCTTTATGCCTGCCGGGAGCTTGGGGGAGTGGGGGAGGACATAGTGGTTAATCTACCTGTTCGCGTGGCATGACATCGCCAAATTGTAGTAATATTAGGCTGCACCTTCCCCGACCAAATATTCTATACTCCATTTCAATAAGTTTGGTGAATCAGACAGCAACTTATGGGTAATAATTCGTAATATTTTGTTATTTGTGTCCTTACACAGGACAAACTTTGCAGTACAAATGATGAAATTAACCTATCAGGTTCATTTCAGAGCTAAAAAAGTCTTGCGTTGTGCAACAAATCACAAAATACTAAAAATTATTGTCCATAAGTTGGTGTCAAATTTTTTCAAATTTATATGAAACTGAGTATAACTGTATTTGTACGTTATTCAGGTCTGTAAAAAAAATATCTTCGTTAAATTTAGATTTCTTTCTCGTGTTCCCCACAAAACGAGGTGGCGCAGCGGTAACACGTTGCACTCGCACTCGGAAGGACCCGGGTTCGATCCCCGACCTGGCCATCCTGATTTCGGTCTTCCATATTTTCACTAAATCGTTCCAGGCGAACACTGGGGTGGTTCCATAACAAAGGCCATGGCCGATTCCTCTCATTGCTCCTGTCATTGATCCAAACTGTGACTCACCGTCTCCAATGACATCGCTGTTGACGAAACGTCAAGCCCACATACTTTAACATACCATTTTGTATTCTTGGAACCTTTGACGGCTGTGCAGTAATACAAGTAGTTGTGGAGCAACGTTTGTAACGTAACCACCAAAAACCTGCCAAAAAAACTGTTAAAATAACAGTTCACCGTCATATTATGGAAATCGCCAAGATGTAGAATGTGAATATCGCAATATATCACCCCCCTCCTCCCCGAAAAAAATTATCTGAACTTTAATTATAAAACTCTCTCATAAATTAATATAATGACAACAACTCCACACAAACAAAATCAATAACTATTCTGGGCTTGTGCGTGCATGTATGTATATAGTACATTGCAATAAAAGTATCCTACCCTATCCCCTCCCCCCCCAAATCCTAGCTACGCCACATATAATGCTGACAGGAGGCATGATGTCTAAAAAGGGTAAGAGGGGTGAATTGACCTGCCTAACCTCCATCTCACCCTCTTCTAAAATAAACTTAGTAAAAATATTCCTACTCATTGTAGAATTGAATGTATTCCTCCAAATTAATGTTCATGTTTCGGTACAAACGAAAGAAATGTCCAAGCATATATTACCGCTTAGCTAGCAGAACACCATACAGTTTGGTGGCAATATGTATGAAATTAGTTGAAATATATAAACAATTTCGGCTAGTGTATGCCGACGTGAAATTTTTACGTTGACATAATGTGATTTATCGCGGGAAATGTTGACTGTTTGCTAGGCTTCATTGTAATGTATTAATTTCTGGCGCTATTATTTCGTTACTGGCGAGTCGCTATTTGACTGGACCAATGATAACTCTGGTGCGCTACTACTGAACGTCTGAGATTCGTCTGTAAACAGCTCCAACTACACCGTGACACATAACAGTCGGCCAACGATATACGACGCAGGACGCTACACTGAATTGCAGAATACGCTGACAGAATACATTCACCCGATTTCCCACCATCTCTACTTGTATTGTTTTTGGCTGGCAACCAACCAAAAGTTACCTTTGAGCCAACTGGACTTTCTGTGACGTGTCGGCGTTAGTCTAACGTATTTTTTTTTAAAGTTTGCCGGATATAAAATTGGTGCAGGAGGGTTGGGGACTGTTTTATGCTGGCACTTATAGAATAAACTTCTTTCTTCGGCAATGTTCGGTTTGCACCTGAAGTTACCCCCATAAGTAGAGGTACGTAAATTTCGCAGATACATTCCAGGTCAGGTTGAACGCCAATTATGTATACTTCATTGTCATGTCTGTGACTTGCTGGCGGCTGTTACGAAACGCGTTTGACTACTGCAAGCCAGTAGTAAATAAAGAAATAATGCGAAGTGATATCGCTTGCTACCTGCTTATACGGTTCCAATATATAATCGATTGTGGCCAGTGGGTGTATAGGACTGACAAGTCTAGGCTGCTGCCAGATGAATCCGCGAAATTGACGTACCTCTACCCATAAGCACTAACGTAAAATAGCCCCGTTACCTACAGAAGCACTTCTAGCTGTGATCCATAGCCAAACTCGTCTATAAAACATTCGATAACCTTCATAACCTGTACTAACCTTGCCCATGACAAGTAGGTAACTTTATTAGTGGTTCGCTCTGAGATCTCCCGAAGCGTTAAATATTAGTAACATGTTGGAGTTACGGAGTTTTCCCAGTTACGAGACCAAAAAATAAATGTGATTATAATTTACTTATCACATCTTAACGAAACAGTTCAGACAATTACGACTTACGTTTAACTGGACCCATTAAACATGATTCCAACGAAAAGTAATGCACTACAACATGTTCAAGAATAAAAAAATAATACATGGTTAATTTAGAACAATTATATGCGTACATGTACTGCACATACAAAATTAACCATACGTATGCAGACATACACACATGCAAAACAAAACAGTTTTCACTCTGAATCTCTAACAAGCACACACATACACACACCTAACACATGCAGGTACACAGAAAAAATATCTGGTTTTCTGTAATTTTGATTTTTTTAATATATATCTGTACCTCGGAGGCATAAAAAACTATGTCCCAAAAATATTATTTTTCAGGAGAGTGGTTTGAAGAGTGTAATTTACTGGAAAATCCAGCTGTTTAGTTCCAAAAGCAAAGTTTTCTAACACAGTACAGGCTTTGTGTTCTATGACACTACAGGGTACTTAAAACTGTGGCCATATTTGCGGCAAAGTATGTATTTTTAAAAGTGGATATAGTGTCTTGTGCCTTATATATATATATATATATATATATATATATATATATATATATATATATCACATAACCAACAAATCTTTATTTTGAATATTAACTCACTAAATAACGGTATCTCATAGAGGAAATAGGACTGCACTTTAGTTCACTGACTTGCGTCTTTTGGTCACCATTAGAGGTTTCGAGTCGAGCACATTAGTGCATTAGCGCGCATGCTGGCTGGGACGCTAAATTACGTAAAAATATTCCCAGCAGACACTTTCACTGCCTGCCACTTAGCGACTCTCATCTTCAGTTGACCTTTTCTTCTCCTCAGTCGGTCACTTGCAAACAACCCCACCTCCCCCCATGGAGTTTTTTCGCAACAAGGGAGGAGAAAGGTGCTACGTCTCCGCGGATAGGAAAGGCGACGGACACATTCGGGACAGCGCGTTTTATCATCTGACGTCTTTTTGCCTTCCTGACATCCTCGGCGCCTTTCAGAGTGACGTGTGGCGACTGTGTTGCAAGGTAAGCTGCGTTTGTTGTCAACTGTACTTGTGCACTTCCTAGTGTGCGCGTCAGCCTCTCAGATGTAGTTGTGCAGCGGACGTCATAAATATGTGTATAAAGAGTAGATGTAGGGCTAGGAAAAATTCGCGAGTTCAATAACCTGTCTGCTAGAATCCAACGTCCTATGCGCACTCAAGCCCTGTCTATTCGTTCATTGTCTGCTGTCTGAATGAGTAGCAGGTAGTGGACAAATAGTAGGGCTTCGGTATACACAGGATAATGGATTCTAGCATGTTGGTCGTTGAACTCGCGAAATATTCCTAGCCCTAAGTAGAGGTAAGTGAAATTCCCGGATGTATTGTAGACCAGGTTGAACGCCAATACCATATACAGTCAGCTCCCGAGTATCCGCACTATTGGAGGGTGCCAATGCCCCGGATAATCCAAAATCGAGGATAATCCACTTTTATCCTTTCTTAGATCTGAATAGAAATAAAAAATGTCAAATTTATTCCTGTAATAAAATGCAGCAATTTAATACAGTAGACGGTTATTCGCATCAATGATTAGGAGGAATGCGGTTAAAATCTAAAAACACAAACAAAAAAATTACGAACATTTTAACTATCTAAGGGGAAAAAAAATCCTGTTAACTAATTCACGAGGGACACGCGGAACAATCTCGTGAATCCATCCATGCGTGAAACTTATCGTTTCGTCTGTTGGAAAAGGCTTAAATATTCTTCAAGCATTTAAAATGCGGTTGCGGGCATTACAAATAATTGAAAATTACGCAAGTAAACACAGTATGTATCTGTAACGTGGTACGGAAAGTATTTTTTCTTGTATAAATATTAAAAATATTTTCAACGCGTTTATCTACGAAAAGAAAACACACTCAGAATTGTGTCCCTGTGGATTTAAAAATGCTGCCCGCTAATTAAAAATGTGATTACTAAGCTCCTCAGACGTGCTAAAAATGACTTTTTCACGTTGCTGTAGTTGCGACAATATCGACCGTAATAGTAAAACAGTGTTATAGAAACCTGCGTTGGACCATACCACATACTCTTCATAAATGAAACAACGGGGTTATCGCTTGAAGTCCCATTGAAAAATGCTATCTACGGAAACACTACACGCTAGTTTAGTCCTTCACGCCTACAGATGATGAGGTTTTTGACTGTCGGGCTGTATTCGACTTTTCGCCTTCCCTGTTTTCGTACCTCGGACATAGAAAAATATCTACACTGTAAAAAAAAATTTGGCAAATTTACTCTACATGTAATGGAAGCTAATTACCTCTACAAGTGAGGGAAAATTACTCAACACGTGTCAAGGAAAGTTACACAACTGGTAATGTAATTTTTCATTACGTATTTGCGCAAGTCCTCTAGGACGATTTGACGTAACGCGCGAGTGAAACTTCCGAGTGGTTTGTGTGGCGAATACACTACCTTGCGGAAATTTTCACACATGTTCGGAAATCAGATTTTCCTCTCATATGATGAGTAATATTACTCACTTTTTTTACAGTGTAGTATCCACTAACTCTTAAGAGTGTTCAAGTGCGTTATATATCAATATTTTATATGTTTACGAAAAACATCAGTTTAGTAGACGGTTCTTGTGGGTACAGTTTCCTTATACAAAACAATTTTAGCTCGCATAGTTTTCTCATAACGATGTATTAAAGGCAAAATTTTCATGTTGCGTTGCCATCCAAATAGTGGAAACCAGTTGACATAATTAGGTGATATAATTAACAGCGAAACAAAATGTCATGGGCTACCTAACCGAATATTGGACAAATTCAGAGTGGCAAATCTTTGTAGTTTAAAAACTTGATGAATTTTTGAAACTTTTATTGCTGCAATTTTGCGAAAATATTACGTTGTGGAAAATTTTGATCTGACGCAATTCCTTTCATGGAATAATCTGAGTTATTTATTTAGTTTTTCAATTGTTTGTTTTTTTGGTGCTTGGGTGCTCGTTTGTGTAATTTTCTTGTAAATTACTGACTGAATTCCTTGTGGAATTGTATATGTTCACCTTCGTTCAACAGTTGCAAAGTCCTTTTTTTATTGACTTGTCTGCTTGTTTGTGTGTATTTTAAACATCTTACAGTTTGTTTAGTTACAACCTAATTTTCTTAAAGTTTATAAATCATAATGCCGAAGGAACGCTAGGAAGTATTATATGAAAAAATCGTACAAATAACGACTAAAAACATTTCTAAACATAAATTCCTGCGATCGTATGTTGAGTTCTTCTCCATTATACTGCAAAATTAGACTAAACATATTTAGATAATAGAAAAACATAAACAGTAAATGCAATAGTCAACAGATTAAAGCATACTCTGTTTATTTGTGTTTTTCTACTATCTTCAATTTTTTCGTCAATCATGTATTTCGTAATGGAGTATGTCCAAGCATATAAATCCAGCCATGCACTCCCATTGCACAGTTCTTTCAAAGATCATAAACCTCTTTAGCTAAGGTGAAAACGCGAAAGGGCAAAATAAAAATTTAAGAAGTTCGCCACAGAAAAATACAGTTTTGTGGTGGCTACAAAATATTTTGTCAAAATGGACCTCACAAAATAACTTTGTAGTGGTTGCAACATTTTTTGTAGTCACTACAAAACTTTATTGGGGACATCAAATATTTATTGTGGTCACTACAAAAAAGGTAAGGTCCATATGAAAAAATATTTTGTGGTGACTTAAAGGTTTTTTTTTTTTTTTCAGTGATTGCTTGCCTCCATAATTTATATAAAATGTAGTTGTTAAGTTCCAATAAAACATTTAACTGCTTGGAGCGCTGCAACGATTACTACAAATAAATAAATTTAATTTGTAATACTGTTCTCAGATGCATTAAAATAAACTTCAGATTTGATCCCTTCTATTTTCGTTGACATCAATCAATTGCTTTGGTTGCCATTAAGCAAATGTAAAGCGGAGGAGTGTTTATTTTCTTTTTTTCAGACCGTTAGAAATGTTCCTTCACCTGAATACAAAATACAACAACACAGAGAACTGACGGTAACTTGTCAATCATCCACTTCACCGACAGGAGGGAGTGTTTTCTCGCGCCAGTTACCCTGACTCCATTGTTAGTGAAGTTATTTTCCGCTCTGCTTGTTTAGCAGTTGTGTGTAGCGAGTGCGCTACATAGACAAAGAGGAGTAAAGTCTGGGAAAAAAAAACGAACTGATGAAAGCCGGATGGTGCACAGTATTCTCTGACGGCATCTCGCACTGTAACAATACCACAGTTTTATGCACAGGAAGTTCCTCTCATATCCCTCATACTTTCTAGCACAGCAGCCTGAGTTCATTCTCTAAGACAACCAGAACAGCAAGCTATCAGGCACTAGAGAAGAAAGGGCTTAGTCAACAGTATTGCAAGGTATTAAGGGGTATTGATCCCTGCCGCCTTGGATTTATCAGTTTCTTCTCGATAGCTTCTGTTACAGTCGATATATCAACATTTTTGTCACGACAAGGCATAGGTCCAAACTCAATCGAGTTTGTGACATTATAGGAACCAAAATATATTCATCATTTTGGAATTGGAAACAGCTGACAAGGAAAAATTACTTTATTTACGGGAGCGGCTACAAAGGTCATACAAGTAACAGAATCAATGTCATATGGATTCCAAAAAGTGAATGAATCATTAAACTATGCCTTGTCAACATGAAAAAAGTAAAACAATATATATATATTCACTGGTTTTTAAGAAAAGCCGTAAATTCGATCTGAGAGGGATCAATCCCTCTTAAGGGGGTAGCCTACCTAGGCCGCTGAGTGTCGTGCAGAGCTTCGCCGCTACCAGATTATTCGAAATCCACTCATCGCACGTGAGTGTTATCTGCTTAGGAATAGTATCTGTGGTCTCGGGTGTGGACCACTAACTATGTGAGCGGACAAGTGGGCTACAGTGAATGAAACAACCGCGGCCGTGATAATGTATTTATTTACATGTAAACACTGCTACATTACGTTGTGTTACACAGCGCGCTACTTACAGGCAAAGCTCTCGCGACCACTGCTAGAGTCAGACTAAATGTTCCTCCCCGGTCTCGCT
>PNEQ01048658.1:0-20012 GCA_003012365.1 Medauroidea extradentata | reverse complement strand
AACACATTTCACCCCTTTTCGCCCCCTTAGAGGTCGAATTTCGAAAAATCCCTTCTTAGTGCTCGCCTACGACCTGAAGGGAACCCCCACAAAAAATTTCACGATTCTAGGTCCAGTGGTTTGGGCTGCAGTTTGATATGTCAGTCAGTCAGTCAGTCAGTCAGTCAATCAGTCACCTTTCATTTTTATATATATAGATTTAAATATATATATATTCCTGCCATGCTGTCTTATAACTATAACCACAAGTTTGTCGTGACAAGATGTGCGCATTAAATTTTTTCAACACATTGCGTACACATTGGAAGCTCTGCTTCATGATTAGAAAGGATGACATATCGCGAAAATATTTCGTGCCAAAATAGACTGAAAGAAAAATTTTGTAGGAAGGGTTCCCTGTAAAATTACTTTGTAGTAACCACAATATAATTTTGTGGTTGCCACAATATTTTAGTGATGTCAACAAAATGTTTTTGTAGTGACCACAAAATAAATTTTCCAGGGTAAATACACACAAAATATTTTGTAGCTGCCACAAAATATTATTTTTCCGTGTATAGCCTTTGATAACACAATATTTCATTGCAACATGTATGGTGGGTGATATGCGTCTGACACAACCTATAGTCTGTCTCGTGTAACTTTTCCATATTTTGACATTTCTCTTCTGAGAAATGTGTCTGGCAGTTCCATTGTTTGGAGCTTTAACCCTGCCTGGTTTCCTGGAAAAACACAGTATGTGCAATCCTGATTGCAGACACTATTCTCAGAAGTGAGCTGTCAAAATGTGGGTTACTTACATGGGACAGACTATAGCTGTCTGCAGACAAATAACATGCACCGAATAATACAATATTGGGATTCTTATCCGATAACAGTCCCATGTACAAGCAACAACATTTTGGTAAGTAAGACGTACGTTGAAACCCAGCAGTCAAGTTTTCACGCGATAAATCATCTTCTCTATTCATGGTCATTGGTATAGATGATGGGGTATCGCGGGAATTCTTGATTGCTTGCTGGGTTTCAACACACGTTCAACTTACCAGAAGATTACGGGAATTCGCTTGTACGTGAAGCTGTTTCCCTATTTGACTGAGCCGTACATCACCCAATCATATGTGCTGATATAAAATACAGCGTTTCAAGATTCAAGTGTATGTTGGCACAAAACATTTTCGAGATATATAATAATCTCTGGTAGAGACAGTTTTTTGGTGAAAATAATTATGCAACAGTTTGTTTCAGTGCCTCAGGTGCACAGCTGCAGCTTTGCTTCATGGTCAGTGATTGGCTGTTTGTAACTCTCAGCGTCTAGGGTTATACCCGCAAATCACAGACGTGTGGTGTCGCAATAACCTTATTCTCATTGGCTCAGTCAAATGAACTACTTCTCTTCACAAATATACTCTGCCAATAGCCACGAAGCAGATGTGAACGTGATGCATTGACACAAAATGCTGCATAATTCTTTTCGCAAAAATTCACCGGCTCTAGTGATTGCCAGCTATGTTCTTGTTCCTGCGCATTGCTCATGTGACTGTGTCGATCCAAGTAAGGCTGTTATGACACCACAGAACAATTTTGGAATGCAGAAGTTAAATAGCTGGTTGGACGGCAAATTCAGTTACACACGCCAGCAAAATTTCTTCGTTGGCCAGCAATATGGTGCAAACGTCTACCGCCAATCAGCGTAAGGTGGCTGCCCTGATTGCCGGCAGCCAGGCCTATAGGAAACCTGCCGTAACATGCAGGATCCAAACATACACGGGGCTGGTATCAACAGCCTTGGGAAGCCAATAAGCGGCGAAATTCGCCCGTATCAAATGAACTGCCACGTCATTTCACGTCTGTATTGCTATTTAGTCTGTGGTGACACTATATATATATATATATATATATATATATATATATATATATATATATACTTATATGTATATAAACATATATGTTATTTGCCAGGAGAATACCAAGCAGGGGCGTCATTTCAGGTTTTTCTAAGGGGTGGGGGGCAAGATTTTGTTTTCCGACAACAGTGACCTTGTTGCATCTTGTTTATTAATTAAGAATGTATAAA
The DNA here is from genome assembly GCA_003012365.1 of Medauroidea extradentata. Taxonomy (NCBI): domain Eukaryota; kingdom Metazoa; phylum Arthropoda; class Insecta; order Phasmatodea; family Phasmatidae; genus Medauroidea; species Medauroidea extradentata. The sequence goes on along the minus strand of PNEQ01048658.1, from coordinate 17,935 downwards.
TGAGATACTTTAATAATAAAACTTCGGTTTTATGTGCTTAAGTTAGCATTATTTAAAAGTAAAAATACAAAACAATATATTTATACACTTAAAATTCTAAATCCAGAGGGGAGGGGGCATTCTCCCCCCCCCCTCTCCTGTGGCCCCAAATGACAGTTTAAAACAATTTATCATTGACCATGAAGCGCAGAGCTATAGATGTGCACTTACGGCATTGAACCCAAGTGGTGCAAACATAATTCCGCCAAAAAAAATCGTCACTTTACGTGCTACTTTATGGCCCCCCTTCAATAATAACGACTGCTCATATCAAAGTTTGGATGATGAACTTTCACAGTGTAACATTTCGTTATAAGTAGGGTCACGGTATTGTCGCCCAAATATTTCTGCCTCACTTTGTTTAGTGCCTTACGAGCACAACCACATGTGTGCTTCATGGTTATTGGCAGCGTGTTCTTGTTCAGACACGTCTCTCATTTGACTGCACCAATCATGATAAGATTATTGTGAGTCTGTACGTCTGTAAATTTCCAAGGCAGGTCAGGGTAAAATCACCCAATCACAGACGAAGTAGCAGAGCTGCAGGTGTGCACATGAGTAGGGACCCCTGATCTTCGCGAAAAGAATTTTGCCCCAGTCTGTTTCAGTGTCTTTCGTACACATCTGCCGTTCTTCTTAATGGATAGCCATTGAATGTTTCGACTCTCACAAGTCTTGTTGTTCTACCTGCTAATGACTGACGTGTTGTTCTGCAGTCACCTTAATGCGATTGGCTCAGTCAAACGAAATACGTCCGTTCACAAAGATACGCTGCCGATAGCCTTGAAGCCGAACTGCAGATATGCACACAAGGCACTGAAACAAACTGGGGCAAAATTATTTTCGCGAAAATTAGAGGTCCCTACACACGAGGCATTGAAACCGAATGTTGCAAAAATATTTTCGCCATAAAATCGTGGCTCTAGTTATAGGTAGAGACACTGGAAAATCGCGAAAATATTTTACATTGTCTCCAATAAACTGTAGTATCTCAATATTGACACGTGTGAACAGTTTTCCGGAAAACCACGCAAGTTCTGTGTTTCAACTGTTCAGTTCTAATTGCGTCTGTTGAAGAGAGACACGGCACTTCATATAAACGATAGCCAATATAAGTGCAAAACCTTCAGTGTTGTACATAGTATGTTGGAGCCTAGCAAACAATCAATTTTCCCCGCGATTTACCAGTTTCTCTAGTTATTAGAGTTCAAATAATTCTCGAGATATAAAAACCAAACCTTACTTATTCATTTCACGTACCTTCCAAAAATATTTCGCTAAGCCCAGCTAAACTCGAAGAGTAGACAGTGAGCATTCAAAATATAAAATTCTGCTAGCATCAGTGCAACAGTTCCCGAATCATATATTAGCGCCATTTTTTTATTAATTGACGATATTTTGCAAATATGCACTTGATGTGAACGAAACAATTAAAAAGAAGACGAAATTACACAGTACTACTATACGTGTACCGAGTTCAATAACCTTCAGAAGAATTGTTCCTCAGCTTTTTCTTATTATCAAACATGTTTTAAAAGACAGCCGTTTCGAGAATATAAATACGACAACAACAAAATAATGGAACTGGACAAGGCAAGTCGTTAAAGTACTATCAAGTTTGGTAAGTTTTCGGGTTCAAAAGTTTTAAGGACACGCGCGCACACACACACACACAAATACACAAAGGAATATGATCTCAAAAGTCTTGCTTTTCTTTTAAAAGCAGGCAAAAAATTCTGTGCGTCAATTATAAATTTTATTTTCAGCACTTCCGAAATAGTTAAACCTGCTTTTCCCGACTGACGAATCGTAACATGAGGACACGCGATTCGAGGAAGATGCGTTGGCCTTATAGACAATTCTAACTAAAAATTAAATAAAAGTTCACCATTTAATGTAAGAAAAGTGGGCTTTACGTCTCACCGACAGCGAGGTCATTAGAGACTCTGTCACACAAATTAGTTCAATTACGTGAGCTGGGAGAGGAGTCTGTCATGACCTTAATTAAAGAATCATCCCAACATTCGCCCGGAGCGGTTTCGGAAAACCATGGAAAACCTAAATTATGATGGCAGGAGCTGGCGGATTAAACCCGAATGCAAGTTCAAAGTTTTACCCTTGCACCAACTCGCTCGGTTCCCCCATTGAAAATCCAACAGGTAGAGCGATAATTTTATGACGAAAAGATTTTTGCACCATTTGTATAGGTGATTTATCGCGGGAAAAGTTGACTGTTTGCTACGCTTCAATGTAATATATTCATTTCTTACGCTTTTATTTCATTACTGGTGAGTTCCAATTTGATTGGGCCAATGATAACGCTTGTGCGCTACTTCTGGACGTCTGTGATTCGTCTGTAAACAACTAGACTGTGCCACATAACCGTCGGCCAATAATACATGACGCAGACGATACACTGATTTGCAGAATACGCTGGCAGAAAACATTCTCGCGATAAATAACCTTCTCCAAATGGTGTTTAATTGTATCTATAATTTATATGACCAAAAATTTTAATATCGTCATATGTGATGTTTAGGAGCCCTTGTTTTTCGTGAAAAGAATTTTGCCTCACTTTGTTTCCGTGCCCTTGCGCGCACATCTGCAGTTTTGCTTCGTGGTCAGTGATTGGATATTTTAACTGGCACGAGCCTAAGGATTCTACAAGCAAATCAAAGACGTGCGGTGTTGCAGGGAAGTTATTGTAATTGGCTCAGTCAAATGAGATACGGCTCTTCATATAGGCACGCTGCCAATAACCATGAAGCAATGTTGCAGATGTGCACGTAAGGTATTGAAACAAACTGGGGCGAAATTCTTTTCGCGAAAAAAACAGGGCCCCTAGTGATTGTTTATCGCGGGAAGACTTGATTGTTTGCTGGACTCCAACATCCGTTCAGCTTATTAGATTATTTATCGCTTTCTCTAGTAGGTGGAGCGGTAAAATTATTATTCACAAAAACATTCTGTCAATAACTAGAGGTAATGAGATTGTCGCGAAAATTTTTTTGCATAATTTTGTCTCAATGCCTTACCTGTACATAGTCATTTGTGCTTCATGGTTATTAGCTGTGCGTCTTTGTTCAGACATGTCTCTCAAAAGTTTACTGTGGCATCATACGTCTGTTATTTGACAGCAGAAGACTAAGACAATTGAGATCTAAATCAACAATCACTGCCCATAAACTACAACTGCATATGTGCACTTAAAAGTGTGTGGTAGATAAAAAAACGCTGAAATCGTCAATTGATTTCTATACTTTTTTTCGAAGCCAATATGGATGAAATACTCATTGACAATCCTAGATAACGATATTTGCCAACTTTAAGAGTAAATATTTATCTATAATTACTAATTCGTTACGCGTGATATCTTGCGCCGCAGTTAAATGCACGAAGTTCCGGCGTCAGAGATTGTGCCTCAGAAGTTCGTAACACTGGAAACAATTTTGTTTAAAACGTTGGCAAAAACTATTGTCTAGGATTGCTATTGTTTATTTTCGCAAGTTGGCTTCAAGAAACCTACAGTTATAGATTAATGTTTTTAGCGTTGAATTAATTTATAACTGTAGGTTTCTTGAAGCCAATTTGCGAAAAGTAAACAACAGTAATCCTTGACAATAGTTTCATCCAACGTTTTAAACAAAATTCTTTCCAGTGTTACGAATTTCTAAGGCATAATCTCTGGCGCCGGAACCGCATGCACTTACCTGCGGCGCAAGAGATCACGCGTAATGAATTAGTAATTCTGGATAAATATTTACTCATCTAGTTGGAAAAAACCATTATCTAAGATTGCCATTGAGTAGTTTATCCATATTGGGTTCAAGAAAAGCGTAGGAAATCAATTGATTCTTTCAGCGTTTATTTATCTACAACGCACTATAAAGACACTGAACCAAAGTGGGGCAAAATTATTTTCGTAAAAAGTTCATGGCCCTAGTCATGTTCAACTGAAGGCCAGCAGACAGTAAACTTTCCCAGCTGTGAATTATTGTCCCTATTATCTGCAGGCGGGCGAATTAAGGTCGCGATGTTCATGCTGCTCGACCAAGAGTACAGATGACTCACTTGGAGAGCTGCCTATAAACAACCATCTTGCGCGAGTGTTTACAAACAACCGCTCTCTCCCGCCTTCAAAACATGAACCAGTATTGTCCAAGCTAGATTCGATCTGCTGAGAAATTACGGCCTCTCAATAATAATTAAACTAAAGCCAGAATCACATAAGCAGAACAGAAGCAACACGACAGGCGTTATTGCTAATACTTAGGGCCCGGTAGTTCTCGCGAAAAAATTTTTGCCCCACTTTGTTTCAGTGTCTTACGTGCACGCCTGCAGCTCAACTTCATGATTATTGGCAGAGTGTTTTTGTGCAGAGTTATTATTCATTTGACTGTGCCAATCGGTACATGGTTAACTGCCACACAACACGTATGTGATTTGCGGGTTTAACCGCCACACGCTGGGTGTTACGGCATCCAATCACTGACCACATAGCAGAGATGCAGGTGCGCACGTAAGGCACTGAAACAAAGTGCTGCCAAAATATTTTCACGAAAACTACCGGGCCCTACTTATACTTGTTTGACTGCAGTTCCGACAAATACAAAAAAATATATTACATGTAAATAGTTCATTGCCGCTATATACTAACCTCTAGTACGACTGGCACAGATGTTTACTGCATTCCAGATTCTTTCCGTTTATTTGTTATATACTTTAAATACTCACTGGCATTCCGAGATGTGGAAAGAAGCGCACAATTAGATAACACATTTGATTAAAAGGTTTATGATTTGCTTACTTTAATCGTCAAAGTTCTCACTTTTAAAATAAATAAACGCAGATTATTACCAACTCACAGGTTCCACCAACATTTGGGCGCAAAATTAAATCCCAACTCGAATAAAATCTATATAACTGCTATTGGCAATTCACGTCGCATTGGCCATTTTGGCGCCCTGGCGTCACAGAAACCTGGATGGTATTTGGGGGACATCTTCTGTTTTTAGTGTCGCGGCTGTCGTGTAGCTACAGCCGTACTTATGTGATCTTGGCATTAGGGGTTTTAAATGATGTTCAAAGGGCGTTTACAAAAACTCACGAGCTTAAGGCGGGTATGTTATCTCAGTCACGTGACCTCGTATTGTCGGACACCAGACGTATGAACGGTGCTGTAGCGTACCACGCGTATTCTTTTCTACAAGAAACAGTTCAACTTATTCACAATACATAGTTATAATGTAAAGTGTACTATACTCTGTCCACTCTAAGGTTGCAGCAGAAATAAAAATTGCTAACGAAATAAATCAAAGCAATTTAATTATATCTCGATTCCTCACATTGTGATTGTGCCGAGCATAGTTACCTTGTATTTTCCAATCTTTCAAATGAAATTTGCGCTGTGCAAAAATGTTATTGACATTCACTTGGATGAATTAGCTGCAACCTTAGAATGGATAGAGTAGGTTTAAATCATTTTAAAAATGTAACACTTCACCAACGCTATGACTTACATGTTAAGGGCCCTGCCTACCTCAGAGCTCTGGGGGTAGCACGAATAGGGTTCGACATGTTAAAATTAGATTCTGTGGGGCTCAGTCACATTTTCTGTACCTATAGATGATGGTATACCGTGAAATTTTTTTGAGCCAACATAGCCTTGAAAACGCTGTAGTTTCTTGTAGCATGAATGATTGGGTTACATACACCTGTCACAACGTGTCTTCAGAACAATAACAGGCACCAAATATTACAATCCCGGGAATCTCATTGGCTCAGTCGAATAGGGCAATGCTCCACGTACATGCAAAAAGCCAGTGATCTTATGGTAAGCTTAACGTACGTTGGAACCCAGCAAACAGTCAAGTTTTCCCGCGCTTAACCATGATCTCTAGTGATATCGCTTCCGGACAAGAACAATGTTCTGCGTCGAGTAAAGGAAAATATTGCTACATGAATAAAATATCGAGAAAAGAATTGCAAACGACCGTTTTCGAACGATTTCTGCGTGTAAAAATGTTTTTTGCTCATAGTTTTCAGTGTATCGAGAGGAATAAAAAGTCAGTGGGGGCGTATATGTAGTTTTAATAGGTATTGAGCGACATGAAGAATAATTTAACACGTAGAACCCTATGCTTGCTCTCACAAAAACCTCTCACGGTAGAATGTTTTTAACTCACAGCGTCCTATAGTGTTCTGCCTGTTAATCACAGACGTGTGCTGAGGCAGTAACTTTTTTTCCGATTGGCGCAGTTAAATAAGTGACGTCTCTACGCAAAGACCCGCTGCCACACTGTTAGAAAAAAATTCCGTGAAATTACAGAAAAGTACTGGCAAAAAATTATCCAGAAATCTTCGTAAAGTAACGGACACTCAGTTTTTCTTGATAATGGAACCCTCCGTAAAATAACAGACAATCCGTTTTCCGAAAAAAAATAAATAAATTAAATTCTTGTAATCTACTAGCACTCCATTTTCTAGAAATGCATGTTCTTATTGACTAAGTGTTATCGAGATTCTGACGCATCTATTTAGCAACCTGAAAAATTTTTCGAAGTTACTGGGATTCGAACCAAAGACCTTATAATCGCCAGGCAGAAGTTCTAACCATTGAACCACAGTGGTAAGATATCAACTTTATAAGATACAACTTTTGTATTTGACATCCAGGATTCATAGTGATTATTAATACCACTTTTTTTTTTTAAAGAAACACAGTAAACTACGCTTTAAAAATGTAGAAACATATTTTCATGAATTTATGGAAAGTTACGATCAAACATCCGTAAACTGGCAATACGGACAAATTTCCGTAAACAAAATATCACGGAAGCCACTTCCGTAAAACGACAGTACTTTTCTGTAAATATTTCCGTGAATTTACGGAAATTTTAACAGTGCAATAAACACGAAGCAGAGCTGCAAATATGCATGTAACTATGGCCGTCTTTAGTAGAAGGCCGGAGTCTTGAATGTGGCAACGCTGCATCGGAGGCCTGCTGCTTGTCGCTCATAGGTAGCCATAGTCTGTGTAGATGTTTACACGCCACTAAAGCTGCATATATACACGCTACAGAGACTAGGGTGGCCAAGAAGTGACAAGCAGCTGGCCCCCGATGAAGTGTTGCCACATTTAAGACTCCGGCCTTCTACTAAGGACGGCCATGACATAAGGCGTAGATGAAACAAGGTCGTGCAAAAATCTTCTCGCGAAAATCAGAGGTCCCTAGATATGTAGTGCAAAGGCAGGAAAAATAACTGTTAAGTTAGAGCTTGAAAAAAATTACAGAAATGTTCCACTACTCAGTATGAAACATACATTTTCGAAATGGTAGTTTATAAATAGTACAGCCTTCCAGTGCGAAAAATTCGATCCTATGTTTACATTTATTTGATGGATTCGACCTGTTGAGCAGGGCGTTTTAATTGCCAAAATTGATTGTTCATGGCACAGTAATCACCTTTGAATAGCAAAAACATATTGCATTGTGATTTGACACTTTGAGTGTGATTGTCTTTATTTTTAACTAATGGCGTTCTGAAAATGTAGGGAAAGAAGAAGAGGGTGCCCCGAACCTGCACTCTTATATTCATTGCTGTGTCTTCGCAAATACGTTCTTCGAAACTATTCCACATGTGCCTTTTGTGTCATTATACGGAATGAACATTAACTTCAAACGATAACGGAAACGTAGTTCCAAACATCACGTAAATTTGAGAAAAAAAAAATCACATAGGAGCCCCTCAAAATGGCTGAAAACTGATTTACAGCCGGTTTTATCTGAAAAACTACTGGTGGTATTAGTGTGAAATTACTCTAGAAACATGCAATGGACTTTGGTTAAAACTTTTCACCAATAAAAAGATGGAGTCATCCAGTAGGCGGACTGGGGGTAGGTGCCGTGGTGGCCTAGTGGTCAGAGCACTCGCCTCCCGCACAAGGCGATCCGGGCTCGGTTCCCAGCGGTGTATATGAGAATCGTGTCGGGCGATGTCGTTGGTCGGCGGGTTTTCTCGGAAATCTCCCGTTATCACCGCCCCTCATTCCAGCCCTGCTTCATACTCACCTCATGTCACCTCCCACCAGCGCTTAAGACCACGATGTTAATCGCTCTCACTCATTTCTCTCCCCCCACCACCAATAAGCGGGTGTCTCAAGGCATGCTCGACGGTTTATAATGTTTTCGTGATTATTATTTTTGTAAGCCTAAACGAAAGCATGTATCAAAAACTTGTTAGGCGTTTTAAAAATTACTTTCGCCATGTTGGTTATATTTTTCAAGACAGTAAGTAAGCACTATGATTTAATTGACTATGTAATTAACGAAATTCTCGTTAGTTGACTTTTTAGTCGATTCCGTAAATTTTCACGCTTTGAAAATATTGAGTTGTTACAGCAAATACCATTTTAAACAAAACTGCCACACAGATTTCTGATATTTGCTCTTGTTTAGGTTTGAAAAATAATTATCGCAATAGCAGTTGATAAAAGAGAGCATGGCCTTAATACTGTCCAATAGAGACATCAAGATACATCAATAGCATGGGTTGTAACTATCGTACAAGCGTTAACAATAAATATTGTAATGGTGCCCGTGTACACAGAACAGTGACAGAATTTTTAACATAATGTAATGAAAGTTGTGAATACAAAGTAAAGAAGCTGTATCTGCAGTTCAGTACAGTATATATTGTATATATACTAGCTGCCCCGACAAACGTAGTTTTTTCACATAAATAACTTATTGTAAGTGTGTAAGGATGTGGTATGTAAGTGGAAGAGGTCTAATAATAAAGAAATTAATAAATAATAATAATAGAGCAGCGACACCTGGTGGGGCTGGACAGGTATCAGCTCGTGGGGATAACTGATCAATTATCACTTACACAGTTATCGAGCGGGTTCTAAAATTATTAAATTAAAAATATTTACTAAACAATAGCACTTAGGAGTATAAAAATTGATAAAAACCTATTCGTAGACCTACCGAATGTATATACAAAATTTCATTGAAATCGATTAAGCCGTTTCGGAGGAGTATGGAAACAAACACTGTGACATATACATACATACATACATACATACATACATACATAATTACACCTATATTTACATACATAATATATATACATAAATACACACACACTAGAAAAAATTCTTGAGTTCAAAGACCTGCATGCTAGAATCCAACGTCCTATGCATACTCAAGCCCCGTCTATTAGTTCATTGTCTGCTGTCTGAATGAGTAGCAGGTAATGTACAAATGGTAGGGCTTCGGTATACACAGGATATTGGATTTTAGCTTGTTGGTCGTTGAACTCGCTAAATATTCCTAGCCATATATATATATATATATATATATATATATATATATATATATATATAGCCGGTGATTTTTAGTGAAAAGAATTATGTAACGTTTTGTGTCAATGCATCACGTTCGCATATGCACCTCTGCTCCGTGGCTATTGGCAGAGTGTACTTGTGCAGAGCCAATGAGAATAAGGTTACTGCGACTCTACACGTCTGTGATTAGCGGGTAGAGTCCCAAGACGTTGAGAGTTAAAAACAGCCAATCACTGACCACGAAGCAAAGCTGGAGATGTGCACGTGATGCCAAAATGTTGCGTAATTATTTTCACCAAAAAGCACTGGCACTACATATCTCTGTCCGTTTGTTTGTAACGTAGGCGTTTCTATACAATTTTTCTGAATGTATAGGAACCTTGATGAATTTTCTGTGTGGGGCCCGTAAAGGTTTACGAAAAAAAAAAATGTTACAGGTGTAACATAAGTAGGAGAACGGAAGTTGTGGAACAAGGAGGGTGGGGGTAAAACGGAGCCGGTTTGCCAAACGGGCTACTCAAAAACTTTTTTTTTAATGTTTCGTAACTGTTCATTAATTATCCGTAACATTATTTTTCACTCTAAACAATATTTCTTAAAAAATGTTTCACATCATTATTTTACAAAATAAAAAAAAATATATAATTTACTATAATTTACCACTTTCAATATTATTTTCAGTTTCAATATCTTTGCTTACATGAAACTTAAAATGCCGAAAAATCTTTATCACAAAATTTTATTTACAAATAAAAAGTAAAAAATTAGTTTTTGAAAAATACTGAAAACAGAAACATATTTTTACGAATCACTTAATATAATTTGGAGAACTTAAATTGAACTTTCGTACGGCACGAAGAGGTGTTAAACTGAAAAGCACACGAACTAAGTCGCGGCTATTATCTAGTTCTCTGTATTTCTGAGTGATTTTCACACGTACTCGTCACATCTACAATAACATCTCCGTGATCTTCACCGAATCTATGGGAGGAACGAGGATGGCTTCAACATTGAATATCACGGCTGCCCGTTACAAAAATAAACATTCTTAGTCTCGCAATAACATTCTCTGTTATCATTGCAATCCCATGCGATTGTATTCACAACCATGTCTAGAAATTCTACTGTAGAGCAGCGGGTTCTTGTGTAAATATAGCAGACTTTTTTTTTTTTTAACAATGTTTAGATTGTTGTTCCAGCAGTTTGTGCTGTAACACACTACCGGTCATTTTGCTGCTGTTACTAAAGTTTGAATTCCGCTACCCAAAGAATCTATTACAGAAATTACCTGTAGAGCCTTCTCTGCAACAACATCTGCTTGGAGGGTCAAATAAATTGTTTGTGTACTGCCAATCAAATCGCTCTTCTAAAGCAATAAGGGCACAACTAAATAAATATATATGTTTCCGAGATATTTGCATTTAAGTTTTAGTGGAAAAACAAATTTGGGAGTTAAAAGCATTCACTGTACATAATACTATATTTCAGGTTTGTACATAATTGACAGAGACCCTTGTTTTTCGCGGAAAGAATTTTGCCCCACTTTGTTTCAGTGCCTTACGTACACATCTGCAGTCCTGCCTCCTGGTTATTGGCAGCATGTCTTTATAGAGTGACGTGTATCATTTGACTGAGCCAATTACAATAACGTTCCTGCAACACCACACGTCTGTGATTTGCCGGTAGAATCTCGTGACAGTTAAAATATCCAATCACTGACCACGAAGCAGGACTGCAGATGTGCACGTAAGGCACCGGAACAAAGTGAGGCAAAATTCTTTTCGCGAAAAACAAGGGTCTCTAACAATTGATAGAGGCAAGAGTATTTCGCGTTTTGATTCTAGGTCAGGTTGAACGTCAATGACGTATACTTCACTGTCATTACTGTGATCGGACAACAGTTGTTCTGATACACACTTGACGACTGCAAACCAATGATAAATAAGGAAATATATCGTTGCGACCACACGTGGTACCTACTTGTATGGTTAGAAGCCAACGAATATTCGACTGTGGCCAGTGTGTGTACAGAACTGAGAAGTCTAAGCTGCTACCAGATGAATACGCGAAATAATCCTGCCTCTAACAATTGACAGTTGCGAACACTGTCGTATTGTGATAATTGTATTATTTTAATCGCAGAAATACGAAAAGTACATAGACTAACAGAGTTAAGGGATCAACTGAAAAAATACAATAATCCTGTAAGCTAAATAAGTGTTGGTTTTACCTTCATAGAGACCACTGAAAGAAGCATGGCAATTTAGGCCTAACTCAAAATAAGCACATTTTTATTTGTAACCCTATTGATCTAGAGGTACGAAATATTTGTGTGTCGCTGAAACCAGATTGCTTTTTTTTTTTTTTTTTTGACCAGACATGTTATAAACTGAACGTTTTGTTTTTACGTGCCCTATTGCAGACGAATGTTGACGAGTTGCAGAAAAACCCTACAATGAAACAGAAGTTAAATAAAAAGAAAGAAAAGACAGTATTAGCTGTTGCCCAGCTGACATTAACATTCATTCAACTCCGGGAAGTAATATAGTTGTATCCAGAAAGACGACAAAAAAAAATTCAGCAACACAAAATAATCTCGCAAAGGAATAAAGTAATTTTATCAAGAAAGATGACACAAAAAGGAAACAACAATGAAGTAAATAACAGAATGAGGTGTATGAATAACAACGTGAATAACGGACGAGGACAACGATTACAACACAAATGACATGAATGGATGTAAACATACGACATAAAAAATAAAACACAGACGAACAGTAGCAAGGCTTCCTTCGACAAAGAGTTTCGAATCAAAGATATTCGTGACGGAATAATGCATATTTAATACATTGTCTAAAATTAATAAAGCAAAATATACATTTGTATAATACAAATAAGGATATACATTCATATGGCACCCGAAATGCTTTAAATCTGAGAAAGATTCAGCATAACAGTGTCAAGTTTGAGAAGGGTCTATATTATTCTGGTATGGAAATGTATAACCTTCTACCATATTACATACGCAGAGAAGATGACTTAAAAACTTTTACGAAAATGTTGCATAAACTATTTGATGCTCATAACTTTTATAGCATTCAGGAAATAGTCTTCTTAAAATCAAAATGGAGTAAAGGTATGAATGTGCATTGGTTGTTTGTAATAATCACTATTATTGCGCATACTTTTCTGTATGCTTATATGAATGTACTTGTGTATTTCGTCTTGCTTGTATTTTACGGATTTGTCTGTGTTGTGTTGTCATGTGTTAATCTTTATGACATGTTAAATATCCATGAGTTTGACTCACTAGGGTCCACGGAATGTAAATACAAAAAAATATAAATAAACGTCGTACATTAGCATACACGACCAAACTGGGCGTAAATGTTTGGAGCATTATTATGAATACTTGCCTTGCCAAATTCTTGACAAATTACGCTACGTTATTTCCAATCGTTAGTCTAGGTTTCTAGTTTCTGTAGGAACTCTTTTACAGAGATTGTTTGCACCGTATTGAAAGTTATGAAATCTTCGAATAAATATTGTTATTATACTAATTGCAGCGATAATTGAACAACAACGCTTGATTCTGATTGGTGCAGTCAAATGGGGGCAAACATTTTTCGTGATAAACTCGTGGTTATAGGAGTTAATAAGTAGAGATTGGAAAAATTCGCGGGGTTCGCTGAGCTGTAGGCTAGTTCTGAAAAGTTTTGTGTAGCTTTTAAATGTGCGCTGAAGTTGACTTTCTGATAGTTTCCAAAACTTGCCTTATTCAATAACAGATACACTTTGAAAAACTGCTTTGGCCATGTCACAAATGGGCTCGCAAATAAGTTTTTTGCGATTTGCTCAGTTATAGTGAAAGTGGACAAGGCGAATTTTTGGAACTGGACTACTCATTTGTGAAATCGTGCAGACAACAGCTGTTTATTTGCTCGCTGACACAGTGAAATGGGCCTGTATTCAGCTACAGTTTTATTATTGGCTCAGTTACTTCCAGGAAGTGTCGAGTAAGTCAACGGCCAATTACGAACGTGATGCAGACCTATAGTTGCTGGAACTCTAGCTTGCGCTTAAAAGAAAACGCGAAATTTTCAGGTCTCTATTAATAAGTCGCGAAACACCTATACAAGCGGCTCGTGACAAAGTGAGCACATTTTCAGACCATCTTGTCAAAGGCAATAAATCATGTAACCCGTATTAACTGTTCCTGGATTAAACATTTACTGTGCCATAGTTAGAGACGATGGCATATCGCGTAAATGTTTTGTGCCAACATAACCTTGAAAACGCTGTAGTTAATTGTTACACATTTGATTGGGTGATATACGTCTTCGACAACGCAGTTGTTGGCCAACCAATATGTATGAAATATTACAACAGTGGGATTCTTATTGGTTCAGTCTAATAGGGCAACAGCTCCACGTACAAGCGAAAGCCAGTAATCATCGGGTAAGCTGAACGTGCTTTGAAACCCAGCAAACAGTCAAGTTTTCCCGCAACAAACCATCGTCTCTAACCACAATATTTGTGTTACAAATTGTGGAGTACGAGAAAAACTCTGATATCTCTTATGACTCAAAATGTATGTAAAAACCACATTTCCTTTCAGTCTACCAGAATATATAAGTAGAGACATGAACTTTTCGCGAAAAGAAATTTGCCTCACTTTGTGTCAGTGACTTGTGTGCACGTCTGCAGACTTGCTTCACGGTCAGAGATTGGATATTTTGACATTCGTGTGTCGTGGGGTTTTACACGCAAATCACAGACGTGTGGTGTTACAGTAAACTTATTGTGATTGGTACAGTCAAATGAGAAACGTCACAGTTCAAATACACGCTGCCAATATCTACGAAGCAGAACTGCAGACGTGCACATAAGGCACTGGAACAAAGTGGGGCAAAATTCTTTTCGCGAAAAGTTCATGTCTCTATATATAAGACTAATACTTTTATATGTGTTTAAAGTTATTAAATGTATTATCTATGGATAGGGCCCGGTAGTTTTCGCGAAAAGAATTTTGCCCCACTTTGTTTCAGTGCCTTACGTGCGCACCTGCAGCTCAACATCATGGCTATTGGCAGAGTGTTTTCGTGCAGAGCCGTTATTCATTTAACTGTGCCAATCAGTACATGGATAACTGCCACACATCACGTCTGTGATTTGCGGGTTTAACCTCCACGCGCTGGGTGTTAAGGCATTCAATCACTGACCACATAGTAGAGATGCAGGTGCGCACGTAAGGCACTGAAAGAAAGTGCTGCAAAAATCTTTTCGCGAAAACTACCGGACCCTATATTTATTGCTAGGGCCACGATTTTGTCGCGAAAAGATTTTTGCCCCGCTTTGTTTCAGTGTCTCACGTGCACATCGATAGCTCTGCTTAATGGTTATTGGCAGCGTGTCTTTGTTCAGACACGTCCCTCAATTGACTGCACCAATCAGAATACGATTATTGTGACTCCTTACGTCTGTAATTTGCCAATGCAAGTGAGAGTAAAATTATCCAATTACGGGCGATGTAGTATACCTGTAGACGTGCACATGACGCATCGAAACCAAATGTTGCAAAAATCTTTTCACCATAAAATCGTGGCACTATCTGTGGATCTTTTGAAATTTTGCTAAACAGGAATTTTAAAGATTTTAAGTTGCACCTAAGAAAGTATTTCATAGATCTTACACCTTACTCATGTAATGAAAGTTTTATTTTACAAGTTTATATTAACGTTGACTTTTATGTAGAGTACCACACTTAGTCATTATTTTAATGTACAATGTTATTCATAATAATTTAAATGCAGTATGAGTCGACCTCCGTAGCGTAGTTGATTAGGCTCCGGTCAATAATGCGAGAGGACCTGGGTTCGAATCCCGACTGACTCAAGCATGGAGGTTATGCTGTCCCTTTACCTCACTTCACCCTCATCAGCTCTTATGGCCATGATCTTTCATTTATTTCAAATATTGTGAATGACACATATATGTTTTTAAACAAATTTTTTGAAAAAATTTTAGGCTCTTTACAGTCACACGATACACAGTTTTACCAGAGCTTTTCAAAAAAGTTATGTACCGTTTGCTATAAAAAATATTTTACTTAATTTTGGCTTATTTTGACAACAAAATACGTGATATTTCAAGGGCAAAAATCTAAAAATCCGTTTAGCGTATTGCAACAGAGAAATTCGTATACAAACGATGATATATAAGCGTTAAAACTGCCCGAATTAATTTTTGATATATGTATTAATTTGCGTAAAAAAAAACTTTCGAAACCACTGCAAAACTAAAGAACGAGAGAGTGTTAGAACTTTTTTTTTTTCAGTTTTTGAGTCATAACATTTATTCGAATTTTACTATCAAAATTTTCTTTTCGACAAAGCATAGGATAGGTGTAAACTGCTTGGCATGGATAATACTGGAATCTTTCATTAAATTGTAATGGGGAATAATTGCAAAATACTTACAACAGGTTGACTTTAAAGAATTCTCTTGCAATGATTCTGCATGACAAGTTAACGAAAGATTTCGTTATTATTGATTTCAAGCAGTTTGCCAAGAATATATCTTATGTTTTGTCGAAAAGTAAATGTTGATAATGCAATCTGAATAATTGTCATTGCTCAAAGACTTAAAATACAATAAAATTGTCTAACACTCCCCCTTAAAAACCTTAAAGTTAAAGACGTCGTAAAATCCCCTTTTCTCACCACACTGCCGTATGTATTGTGTAAACTGAACTATTTAACGAAATAAATAATACTTACAGTGACCTTAACGTCAACTGTTTAGTACGATACAATCTATACAGTTTGATTGTTATAGACTTTTCACGATAAAGTGAACAGTGCTTATATTTTTCATTAATCCATTTTGCAATCATATTTAGTATTTTTGACCTGAAAACATCCCTGGGACAAAAAAAACAGCGTAAACATTCCTCCAGTTTCGAAACTCAACATATTTGGCCCCCAAAAAATACCGGTTTTGGAGGTTAAAAGTGTTGATAAGTACTCAGTTTAATGTGAACAGATTATACTTGGGTTGTTTTGAGGCAGGGTCTGAAAAGTGCTAACTTGAGCGTAAACCACCTGTATGAACAAGGCAGGTATGTTACCAGGGCGGAAGGAAGCGAAGGGAGGTAACGCCGGACGACGCCCACTCCTTGTAACCTCTACATCGTATCTCACCTGCAGTGTCTGCTGGAGCCTGCCGTCTTCCTACAGGGCTGTACAGCTGGGTGGGGCGGGGCCCCGGGACGCCATCGCGTGGGGTGGGTCGGTCGCCGACAAAGATGTGGATGCGCACCGACGAGGACCCGCGACAACCCCTATGACAACTTCAGCGGCGTCGACACGCGAGGCCGTGCTGGCGTCGACTGGGCTGGCGATCCCTAACGCCCACACGCTCCCCTCCAGACTACACGCGCGCATGCGCCCGGATAAGCTCCCCGCCCGGATAAGGGGAAGGCGTGTGGTTATTTTTAAAATCACTACAACCCCCGGGGCCAGCCGTAAACCCTTGCACAACCCTCGTGATTGCTCCCGAACCTTGACACGAAGCACAGTGCGTCGCAATCTATGTTGTAAAAAAATTTCTGACCGTTTCACCTCTGTAGAGACCTGAAAAATTCGTCTTTTGTTTTGGCCACGAGCTTAAATTTTATAAAACGGTTTGTTAATTGAAGATACTTCGACCAGCACTTAAAATCGAGGTCTTTAGTGCTTGTGAGGTGTGATATGAAGTCAGTGTGGAGCAGCGCCGGAATGAAGGGACGGGGGAAACGGGAGGTCCCCGAGAAAACCCGCTGATAAGCGGCTCGCCTGGCACGATTCCCGCGTGAGAAGATCCAGGGACTGACCCCGCCGGGAATCGAACCCGGATCTCCTACGTGGGAAGCGAGTGCTCTAGTCACCGTTCCAACCCCGGCCCCAAAACGGAGGGTTCAGGGCAAATATTTGACGCAGTGTAGAGGGTACCGAGCCTATAGCAAAGAAGTAACCAAATGCCAGTATAAGCAAGGGATATGTATGCGAGTATGCCCTATGACTGTGTCAGCGAGCAGGCCAATGAACAAACAGCTCTTATTTTGTTCTGCTTTTTCTTTTACGTATTTCTTTGCAAACTAGTTGCTTGAATATATTTTATTTTTCAGTATTACGAACAAACCAGCTTTAGAATTTAAAAGGAAGGTAGCGAATTATAGTAAATATATTGCTCTAATAAGTAGTAGAATATGGGTGGAAAACTTTTTAAGATTCGTTAAAATGTTAGTTTTCCTCAAATAAATAATTGCAGAAAAGAGATTCTTTAGAAGAAAGTCTCTACGATACAGTTTAAAACATAACATCACAATCCGTAATGTAAATACAAGGTAAATTTGATCAATGTACAAGAAAATAGTTCTGAAAACAGGCAATTGAACATGTGGATGTGAAGGATCACACTTGATTACAGAAATAAGTACACCAGTAAACCCAGAAGGAAAATGGTTTGTTTCAAGAGCGGGATTCCGAATGGGAAGACAAGGCT
>PNEQ01048657.1:0-19985 GCA_003012365.1 Medauroidea extradentata | reverse complement strand
AACCCGACCTAACCTAACCCGACCTAACCTAACCCGACCTAACCTAACCCGACCTAACCTAACCCGACCTAAACTAACCCGACGTAACATAACACGATGTAACCTAACCCGAGCTAACCTAACCCGAGCTAACCTAACCCGACCTAAACTAACCTAACCCGACCTAACCTAACCTAACCCCTACCTAACCTAACCCACTCTAACCTAACTCGACCTAACCTAACCCGACCTAACATAACCCGACCTAAACTAACCCGACCTAACCTAACTGGACCTAACCTAAAATTTATTGCACTTATTGCACTTTGTTGCACTTAGTTTCACTTTGTTGTAAGTGCACTAAGTTCCACTTTCTTGCACTAAGTTGCACTTTCTTGCACTAAGTTGCACTTTCTTGCACTAAGTAGCACTATCTTGCACAACGTTCCACTTTCTTACACTATGTTGCACTTTCTTGCACTGTGTTGCACTTTCTTGCACTGTGTTGCACTTTCTTGCACTGTGTTGCACTTTCTTGTACTATGTTGAATTTTCTTCCACTATGTTGCATTTTCTTGCACTATGTTTGCACTTTCTTGCACTATGTTGCATTTTCTTGCACTATGTTGCACTTTCTTGCACTATGTTGCATTTTCTTGCACAATGTTGCACTTTATTGCTCTATGTTGCATTTTATTGCACTATGTTGCACTTGTTGCATTAAGTTTAACTGTTTTGCACTAAGTTGCGCTTGCACTGAGTTCCTTTAGCATGCATTAAATGACTAATTAAACTTAAATATCCCTAATTAACATAAACTAGCCTAACCTAACTCGACATGACTTAATACAACCTGACCCAACCGATTCTACCACAATCTAAACAAATTTGAACTTATCTAGGTTGTACTTTCTTGCACTAGGTTGCACTTTCTTGCACTAGGTTGCACTTACTTGCACTAGGTTGCACTTTATTGCACTGATTTGCTTCAGCATGCATTAAAATGACATACAACTAAGTTATTCCTAATTAACATAAGCTAACCTAACCCATTCTAGCCTAACTCGACCTAACGTATCCCGACCTTACCCAACCTGAACTAACCTAATCCAACCTTACTCAACCCGACCTAACCTAACCCAACCTTACTCAACCCGACTTAACCTAACCTAATCCAACCTTACTCAACCCGACCTATCCTAACAGACCCTTACTCAACCCGACCTAACCTAACCCAACCTTAATCAACCTGACCTAACCAGACGTGACCTAACCTATCCAATCCTAACCCAACCTTACCTATCTTAACCCAACCTAAGCTAATCCATCCTAACCCAATCTAAGCTAATCCGACCTAACCAAATCTAAGCTAATCCGACCTAAAATTACCCTACGTAACCTTAACATACATAACCTCAATGTAACCCTACATAACCCTACATGACTTAACCCAACCTAACCCTACATAATCCTACATAACTTAAACCAAGCTAACCCAATGTAACCTTAGCCTACATAACCCTGCCTAACCTTAACCATACCTAACCTCAAATCTACCTAACTTCAAATCTACCTAACCTCAACTCTACCTAACCTCAACTCTACCTAACCTCAACTCTACCTAATCTCAACTCTACCTAACCTCAACTCTACCTAACCTCAACTCTACCTAACCTCAACTCTACCTAACCTCAACTCTACCTAACCTCAACTCTACCTAACCTCAACTCTACCTAACCTCAACTCTACCTAACCTCAACTCTACCTAACCTCAACTTTAACTAACCTCAACTCTACCTAACATAGCCCTATCTCACCTTAGTTGTTATTCTTCTTAGTTCTCGTAGGAAAGTTATAGCTACTGAGATTCGCCAGACATTAAGGCCAATTATAGAAAAACGGTTCTCTGTAGTTGGCAGGAAATGGTATTACAGGAATCTCGCTTAATCTTCTGACCTAGATTATTGATTGGATTACACAGATTGATGACGAAAACTATAGAGCACTTTTGGCTTTTCGGGCTATAAATAGAGATGGAGTTTTGAGGAAATATTTAAAGAATCAGGAGGAACTGGAAGTTAGATCACACCTCTGCTTATACAAAATGAAACCATTCTTGTGTTGTGTGGAGAATTGATACAGGCAGCTATAGTTTCAAGAATTAATGTAGTAGCTGACGAGACACGAGACATTTCACGAAAAGAACAGTTTATTTCAGTTAGATATGTTAATATAAATGAAGGGAGGGAAACCACAATGGACCCTCCTATTGTAATATTCACAAAGTGTACATACCTCTTAGAGGGTGCAACTTAGGGGCTAGGTTTATTATACGTTGTTTCTTTCTTTTGGTGTGTATGTCCTGTTCCTGCAATAAGGCACACTTTTTTTCGAACATCCTGTATGTATGTATGTATATATATATATATATATATATATATATATATATATATATACATATATATATGTATATATGTATATATATATATGTGGACAGGAAAAAAACTCGAATTGAGGTCTGCAAGTTTACAAATATCAATGCCGTTGCATTTTATAAACGATTTATCAAGCGTATAAAATATTTAAGGCTTAATTTGAATTTCCTGCTGTCTTGAAATCCTGAATCGTAAGGAGGCTTTTGCAAATGACCTGTCACGTGACTGATCAGACCCATCTTGCTCTACTCCAGCTCCTGCTGGTTATTTTTATAACCGCAAAAGGGCGATAGACAAATAAAGTGGATACTGAGCAACAATATAATCATGGGAGAGAGACAACAGAATGTCTGATTTACTCCTACATTCTTCACAGACACTGGCATATAGTAATTAAAAATAATATGTATTTAGGTGTACTACTTTGTTACGATGTCGTTACCGATAGAGTTCGATTTTTTAGATTTTACAATAATACATACTTAACATTGGGAAAACCCCCGTACTGCTCTGGGAGCTTAGCCAATTTTTTACGTTGGATCACGTTTGTGTACGTTCACTTCGCTATGTTCTACGTTTTACTTTACAGCCACTCCAAAAGTTTTCAGAAATAGTTTATAAAACTGTTTTGGAGGATATTATATAATTTATGTCGACATTTGAAAACATATGAAGTCTGTTTTGAAAGTAGCATACTAAAATTCTGTATAACGTGAATAAATGTACTCTCAAGGTTAAAAGAGAATCTCTATACACATATACTGTATGAGATTTTGGTAACCTGGATAATCAACATAGGAAATCTCAAAGTGACTATAAATTAAATCGTTTAAATGTTCGAGCAGCCAGCAGAATACGACGTTAGCGTATTTAGCAAGTCCAGTGGCGCCGGAGACGTGGGGCAGCAGGCCCCCACCCCCACCAACTAGTTTGTGGGGACAAAGGATGTGTTTTGAACACTTCCCCCAACATTTTTCGGTATGTGTAATTATTATTTATACAAGATAATGCCACTTACTAAATATCTGCCTTATACTCAATATTTCTGTTTGGAAACATCTAAATTGCATCATTTTGTGCCTTGAGATTCAAATTTCTCCGGGGGACGAGCCCCAGAAACCCCGTGTATGTATATGTTTATTCGTAACATACATTAGTCTTTGCCCCTTCTCCCCACTCAAAGACTGAGCCTGAGATAGTCGGAAAATAAAACAATATCCCGTTATTAGATAAGTAGGACACATTAATAAATGTTGTGTAACTTATTATAGTAAAAATACAAATGGCAGGTGATTAACAAATATCCTGTCATTACGTATTAGTTATCATTGTCTTCATTTCACGTGAAAAGAGGCATACAGTGGCATTGTAAACCAAAGCGGCTGTAAGAAACGGGTGCTAATTTTCTAGCATGTCTATGTCGTAGAATTATTTCGCGGATTACAGACAGACATGAAAGAGTACCAATTAACAATAGCTAGGGACAGGCGCTTTTCGCGAATAGATTTTTCCATCAGTTTGTTTCAAAGCCTTACATATACATCTGTAGCTCTGCTTGGTAGTTATTGGCAGCTTGTCTTTGTTCAGAGGCGTCACTTATTTAAATGTGCCAATCAGAGGAAGGTTGCTACGACACCACACGTATGTTATTAGCAGGTAGAATCACAAGACACTGAGAGTTAAAAACATCTAATCATTCACTACAAAACAGAGCTGCAGGTGTGCACATAAGACATGTAAACAAGATGTTGCAAAATTCTTTTCTGCGAAAATCACCGGTCCCTAATCAATAGACCCTCAAGATTCTAAAATGCCATAAAGTCTGCAACGCTCTTCCATTGTTGCATTCCTTCGATTGCAGCACTGTTATTTAAGTGCATTTCAATAAACATAAAAAAAAATGTTACTTTTGTCTGGCTTAACATAAAGATCTGTATTACGATTACTTGTTCAATATTGTTGTATAAAAATCTTCGGTTTTGAAACTACACTATTAAAAACTTTGGAACGAAACTAAACAAAAAAGTAACATAAGGAAATACTGAAATTAATTTTATATTCTACTGAATATAACGAAGACTATTTGGCAGGCCAAATAGATATCGAATCCGTTCGACACAATTATTTTTCCTTGATACCAAACTTATTCTTAGATATGATGGTGATATTAGGTGACAAATTATCTATTGTTGTCACACACAGCAGAAGCAACATTATCTAAGTTGATTTCGGATGGTAATATTTTGAGGCACCATGCAAAGTAAGAAATGGAGTCTGATCAGCATGGCATGGACGTTTACATGCAGACGCACGTCTTATAACGCAAAAGGTCAATTTTCAGGCATTCGTGTAAAATAATTGAATACTTAATTGAAAACACAACCGAGAGAATCACGTAGCGTATTACCAGTACTAAAGGTAAACATTGTAACATGTTAAACAATTTTGGACGAATAACTGGGTCTGCCGTCGTAAATGAAACGTGTGTTGTAGTCTGCTGCGTTTGCGCGATAACAATGTCATGTTATCAAGAAATGTTCATGCGTACACATAAAACTCAAATCGTTATACTATATATTCTGATTACGGTTCGTCTAGATATCTCATTTAATAAAGAAATTTTCAGAAGGTCACCACTGTGTAAATATGAAAGGGGCATGAGCACAAATACAGCAATTTTACTCTAACATGTACGCTGCCGAGTCTGCTGAAATTCTGAAAATCGTTCTTCAGATATCTGAATGTCACAAAAAATTTCAAATAGCAGCCATTCTTATGTAATGAACATGACACGAATAAAAACACACGAAAGTCAAGCCACCTTAGTAAGTAGTACTAAATATGTACCAAGTTTGATGAAATTCGGAAAAATATTTTCTTACACGTGTCAACTTACTCGAAAATTATAAAAATGGCTACCATTCTGAAAAAAAATAATATGGCACGAACAAATAAATAAAAGTCAAGTCACCTTACCAGGTAGTATATGTGTACCAAGATTGATTACATTTGATATACGAGCTCAGATGTTTTTAGAGGAGACACACACATTCATAGACACACATGCATGCAGTTGATCTCAGTTACCTACTTTTCCTTCGGAAAGTAGGCAAAAAAAGTGAAAATTATGTTTATTGCAAAAGCTCAGCCAATTTATCTGGCATTAAATTTGTATAGATTTATTTAAATTTTTCTCTTATGCATACTAGAGTTTTACAAGATAATTGATACTATATTTTTTTATTCTACTTATTTTCATGTTAGATTGTATTATTTTACGACTGTTTTGCTAATAGTAAAATGCAGTGCGAAGTGTATTTTAACTCAAAGTAAAATATAGAATGTTGATAAGAATGTCCGATGCAGCATGTTTACCCAAGGTATATTTACTTGATTATTTGTAAACTTTTACCATTTATTTCATCGACCTGCATATCTTACTAGAATAAACGAATTGTAATTGTGATACATTACCGCAAATTCATTTTGGTTCCTAAATACATCTGTTTTCAGTGACAGTACAATTACTTCAAAATTGCCGCGGGTTTAAACATTGAAGTTGTTCCGCATATATTCATGTGCGTTCGTGTGCGCGGAGTAACACCAACTTTCGAATGACAGGGTAACAGGTAGAGATTCTGTTGACAACCAGAGAAACTCGGGCCCGAGCCCTTAAGGCATGTAGCCTTCTCTTACACATAACCATTTTTTACAGATGCACAAAATAAAATTACATATACATACTGTAGAACTGCCAAAAACTAAGAAAAAAATAATTAAAAACTAATGATGACTAACATGACAATACAACAGACCACTTTACATATTCGTGTGAAGTAGCGACTAATATACACTCGTACAGAGTTTATGATTTTTCAAAAATATTCCCAACACAAAGTCCTAACTCGTTGTTACGTAGATATGCAAACATTTACGTATGCACAAACAAAAAATGTTATAAAATAAAGTAATTTATGTGACAAGTTTATTAAATTTGTCCATTTTCGTGTTATGAATTAAGCATTTGACGAGTTATCTGCAATGTATCATAACAGAAACATTTAATTTTACGATCAGGTGTGCGTTACTAGAAGTTTTACTGTCTTTATTATAAGGTGAGAAATAATTAATCTCTTTTATTTCGAACTAGCTTGATTATTTATTTACTACCCTTATAATATTTCGAATACAATGTGCGTAATGAAAGGTAATGCAATTAGCTAGGTTCCTATTAACATATTTTGAAGTAAATATTGCCAAGATGTTAAGAAAAATCCAGCATACCTAGTGACATGGGCTCTTAAAGCTTTGAAACAAGCTGGTGCAAAAAAGTTTTCGCGAAAATCAGTGGCCGCTATCAGTTAGTATATGTACAGACTGAATTCCAAAAACTGCAATAGAATTTGCACGTACCCACGTAGTGTTCACTTCTCACGTATGATACGCTACTTCGCGATGCGCAGCGCGTTTCGCAGTCACAAACCACATGGGCGTTCCTGGCGGGAGTATGGGGGAGGAAGACATCACCTCCACCAAAAAAATATATTTAAGAGGAGATTGTTCCCTCACCCCAAAGAAATCTATAAATAATAATATAGTAGAGTACCGATATTTTTACCAGCAACATATTCAAAGTTATTGTATGAAAACTGTTTAAATAACCCTCCATTTTCCAACTCAAAATTAAAATTTTCCCGGGCGAACACCCCTAACCCGTCCCCCCCCCCAAATTTAGATTGATGATCGGCATGCCAGTCGTTGGACATACTTGTCTAGCCCCCTTCCAAAGATTAACTTCCGCGCACGCCAATGATAAATCGTATAACTCACAAGCTAGATATTTTAACTTCAGACTGAGACGCTGAAATTATTTTTTCAGAGGGTTTATTAACTTCTCCCGGTTTTTACCCCGTTAGGTTCAGTAAAATACGGCTTACAAACTATCTTACGTAAACAATACAAACATCCATGTCTCTGCTGGGATTCGAACACAGGTCCTTTTGCACCGTAGGTCGGCATGCTACCAGCTACGCTGCACTCTACAATTAAAAAAAAAAATAGTTGTCTGGCGGCAAGAATGCAGCTCTTGTGAACCCCGGGTGCCGAAACACGGAGAAGCTCAGAGGTGAGTGACCCGACGCTGGGATCAGGGTAAGGGGGTTGCGGGGGAGAAGGGAGGAAATATGGCCCAGCAGGGCTCGGGGTCGATACCGGGCCACTGACCTCGGGTTTTCGGCTGGCGAGGTGTCTGAGGGGGGAGAGGGGTAACAGTAGGACCTCCCCCACCACACCCCGTACCATGCAGAGTGCGGCACCCTCTCCGCAGTTAGGGGTTGTGGCGTGGGAAGGGGTAGGCTGGAGGTCAGACGGGCTGAAGGTCAAACATGGACGCCCAAAGACGGCCTAAACCCGCAGTCATGCGTGACAGGACGAGAGACGGGATTACAGAAATTTATCGTACCAAGTCACTAAACGAAATCAGGGCAGTTCCCTCTCGCGTGTTGGTCTGACAGCTTGTTAACAATCCTGTAAATTATTTCTGTCCGAAAATTCAGAGGGCGTGGCACATAAAATAATGCAGAAAAAATAGTTCAAAATTGCACTTATTTATAATTCAAATTCATTTACTGTCGTTAACGCTTTAAAAGCGCGGTTCACAGGAATTTTCATCATATTTTTATTTTTGTACAAGATATTTATCTTTCATTTTAAACATAAATTGTGACTAAATTTTGCTCTAATGAAATGTTTTTATCTCTCATAGATTAGCGTGAAGGCTCGTAAATGTCACAATTTGCATGTTATGGTCTTCAGTGCCACACTAAAACTAGCATACCAAACTTAAAAAAAAAAAAAAAAAAAAAAAATCACACAGAATAATTATGTTGTAGTGTACAAGGCCTCCTATAGACATATAAAATCTCTTTCAGAAAAAATTTTAATTTTTGAAATTTTTATTTGAAATTTTACCTTTTTTATTTAAATACAAAAAAATATTTTATTTATTTTTGTTTTCCAGAGAAAAACTTATAGCCTGCAACATCGTTATTCACTGTGAATGTTTTCGTTTTGGTATGTCAGTTGATTTTAGTGACGTACTGAAAACCGTAACATGCAAATTTTCAAATTTACGAGCCAATACGACATACCATCAGTAGGGACTTGAAAAATTCGCGTTTTACTATGGTCACAAGCTAGATTTCAGACAACTGTAAGTTCATATCAATTTCGCATTGGTTATTGACTAAATTTGACTGCTCTTGGAAGGCGCTGAACTAATAATAAAGAAGTAACAAAATTCATGTCTAGCACTGTGATATCACTGTTGTTACAAACTGATATTATTTTGGATTTTATTTATATGGTTGTTGTTACAAGTTATTATTGTTTAGGGGGTTGCACTAAGATTCTAGCTACACTGTGGGTTTATTTAGATATTATTTAGGGTTAAATGACTTAAAAACAGTTATGGTTAAGCAGGCATTTACTCTACTACAATGGCAGGTACTTTGACTACAAAGACGGTTACATAGTATTGTATTAATTTCTGAGGGGAGCGCAATATTACTGAGTATTAAAATATTATATTAAGTTGAGGGTTGCTGCCATATAATTAGATTTGACGACCTTACGGAAATCTGGATTGGTGAGGATACGCGCATCGACGGACAAGCACGCCCCCTCTGGGACTCGTGCTGTAAATCGGATGAGTGCTGGCGGACGACACATCTCGTTTACTTGGTAACAGTGCCATATATCGGCGTGCTTGTCCTCATAATTGCGCCACTACGAGGGGGGGGGGTGAGGTGAGTCGCTGTCTTCCGTGGTTTCCCAACGTTGGCCTAGTTGCAGCTCGAACCTCTCGCTGCCCGGCTTGCCAGGCTGCATCATAACATTACCCTCAATGTTTCGAAGGTGATCCGTCCCCGGATCTTTAGGCAGGTCCGAGATTGATATGAAAGTTAGACTCAAGTGTCTGAAATTTTTCTGGCAGTGGTAATATGGAGACGGTTGTCAAACTCTTCAATGTTGATAGGAAATTACGTAGACGGACTAACTAGAGAAAGACGGATAACTAAGGTGAAGGAACTGCCTACTTGAAGTTGTCAGTCTATGTGTTTACAGGCATCAGCTGCATTCTGCTGAACTAAGGTTGGCTGGTGTGTTCTTGAACTTGGCAAGGCGTGCATTCTTCCACACGACCGCGGCGGACACCACGAGCATGATATTGCGAATCGCGCCAGCTGTACTAAATGTGTATAAATGTGGCAACTAAATACGGAAGCTAAATGTTCATTTAAAAAACTGTCAATTAGAAACTATGGTAAGTTACGTGATAAAAAGGGCAAAGTATTACATTTAACATAATAAAATGGAAAATAATAAAACTGAAAACATTATCGCTCCCCTCTTATAGGCCATTCGGGATAAAGTGAGCACTAAAAATTTAACGTTTGAAAAATATCACTAGCCGTTACTGCATATAATTCAACATTAACTATAGTTGCCTTACTGGTTGTGTGGTTGGCAGCGAAGTTACGCAAAATAGTTCCATGTATTTTCCTATTTAAGTACAACAATACAGAAATAATACCAGCCGAAATTTACATAACTGTAGTTTATGTAATTAATAAACTTTTTTTATCCAACTGTATCGTTTCATACTGACTGCAGAAATTATCTTCCACGCGCAAACATTAAGTGACGTGGCCAGAGAGGTTAGACATTTCCCTTCGTTAGCTGTTACACGCGGATAGATACGAATTGGCTGAAAATAGTACTTCAACAGGGTTTTGTTGAGTGCTCACTTTATTCCGAATCACCTATACAAATGGAGTATTGTGTACACAATAAGTTTGCTGAAAGAGAATACAATATTATAATACCATAAATTACAAGATTACATAGTGTTATTACTACTAACTACTACATAATAACATTAGTTTTGTGTACAGTTTCAGTCTTATTATTGTTGTTTTATAACTACTTAAATTTGGTTTGGCATGGCATAGGATTTGGACATAGAATAAGAAGGGAAATTTAAATTTAGAAGTACACTTTGTAACACTGTTTTAGTATCACCAATGAACACCTGCTATCTGCTTGACTATGCATATGTTCTTGCAGGCTAGTCAACAGACTCTGTCTCTACCCATCACCTCTAATAATGATGGGCTCTGCTTGCTCTTACACATGTAGGACTATTTTGGTTGGGTTACAGTCAACTTGTCTTTACTAGCGTTGATGACCAGCCAATAATGAACGTAATTCAGTACAGTAGGCGTGGCGTGGCTTTAAGTACATAAAAACCAAATACAAAATATTTTTGTATTAAAAAACATTTCTAAGTAGCAAAAAAATTTCGCAATGTCAGAAATTTTTAAAAATATAGAACATTGTTTTAATTGATTTTTACTAAACATAAAGCCCTAGCCAGTGATATGTACTTTCACTGTGAATTATTTCGTTTCATTATGTTGATTGGTTTTCGGAGGGTGTTTGAACTATAAGCATGCAAATTTTGATTTTGAAATGCCGTTATGGGAAAACTGGCTGAACTAATTATTTTGTAAGAGGATAATGTACTCTCAAATATCGTCTACGAAACTAACACTATTTCATACAAATATAAAATTAAATAATTTTTCCTTCTGGAACGCTCTTAAGGTGCCCGCCTACTGGCCGTGTGTTTGTGTGCGTGAGGCACTGCGCCAAGGGCGATGTTGACCGGCTCATCTGGTGCGGTATCGCTTCTACCGCAAGACACTGCAGTGGTATCGTAGATCACTCGCCTGACTGACACTTTCAGTTGTGACCCCATATTTTTATTGGTGGAAAGTTTTAATCAAAGTCCATTGCATGCTCCTAGAGTAGTTTCGCACGAATCCCGCAAGTAGTTTTTCAGATACAATAGACTGGAAAACCTGTTTTTATCCACTTCGAGGAGCTCCGAAATTATTCTTCTAATCGACATGATGCTTTGAAACTACCCTTCCGTCATCATTTGAAGTGTATTTTCTTTTTGCGCATTGACACAATGGGCATATGTGGAATAGTTTCGTAAAAAAACGTATTTACGAATACGCTTCAGCGCATTTTAAACGCGTGGTAGGCGAGACCCTTAACCTCGCCAGTACCATTGTAACTTCGCTTACCGACGTCTAGTAAGTGTCACTTCCCCACTTTCCTCTTTGTTTGTCAAGAGACGTGCGACCTAGGTGAGTTATTTGGCAGAATATTTGTCAAACTAATGGCTTGTTCTCTGTAACCCAGAGAGCTTGGCTCGCCTCCAAATAGCTCGTTACGCTCTCAATTACGTGCTGCGGTTAACATTGGCGGACTATTACACACACACATTTGAATTTATATTCCGTTATAAATCTGAGTGTCAATGTGGTCACTCACCTACTGGCAGAGTGACGGTTAGAGACCAGGAAAATTCTCGGGTTCACAGACCTGTAGGATAGTCTCCAAGAATATATGTGTACTCTAGCAGACAACAGCTATGGATTTGCTGCCCGCTGAAACAGTGATACCACGTGATTGGGTCTGCATTTAGCTGCTTTTTATTTATTATTGGCCTGCATCCTCCAGGAGGTGACGAATAAGGCAGGAGGCAATTTAACATTGTTAGAGATGATGGTTTATCGCAGGAAAATACTGACTGCTGGGTTTCAACACACGTTCAGCTTACCAGATGATTACTGGCTTTCGCTTATATGTGGATCTGTTGCCATGTTTGACTGGCCAATAAGAATCCCGCTATTTAGAGGTGAAATATTTTGTGTTAACGTGCCTTTCAAAACGCTGTAGTTCCTTGCAGCACGAATGATTCGGTGATATACGTCTGACACAACGTAGCTGTCTACAGACCAATAACAGACATCAAATATTACAATATCGGGATTCTTATTGGCTCAGTCAAATTGAGTGACAGCTTCAAATACAAGCCAAAGCCGCTAATCTTCTATAGTAAGCTGAACGGGTGTTAAAATCCAGCAAACAGTCAAGTTTTCCCGCGATAAACCATCATCTCTAGTGATGGTATATCGCAAAAATGTTTTGTTCGACATATCCTTGAAAACACTGATAGTTTCTTGCAACATGTATATGATTCGGTGATGTACTTCTGAGACAACGTAGCCGTCTGCAGACCAATAACAAGCATAAAATATTACAATCTCGGGATTCTCATTGGCTCAGTCAAATATGACCACAACTCTAAATACAAGCTAAAGACCGTGATCTTCTGGTAAGCTGAACGTGTGTTTAAATCCAGCAAACAGTCAGTTTTTCCTCGATAATCCATTATCTCTACCGATATTGTAATATTTTATGCCTGTCATTGGTCGGCAGACAGCTCGAGACGTACATCACCGAATCATGTATGTTGCAAGAAACTACAGTGTTTTCAAGGGTATGTTGTCACAAAATATTTTCGCTATATACTATCATCTCTAAACATTGGTCTTTCAGAACTTTAGCAGGGATGGCTTACTAGCTAGGTCACCAGGCAAGAGCCCTATAGGAACGGCTGTATTTTGTAGGTGGCGCATTGAAGTAACCAATTATTAGAGAGCTTAAATATTAGCGTTTAGTTTTTGGGACTTTTACAATAGTCTCACATTATTTGACACCTGTTGGAGGTCGCTGAGCCAGTAATAAAGAAAAAAATACAAAATGTAGACCCAGACATATCGTATCACAGTGTGAACGAGAAGCCAATGATCAGCTGTTGTCTGCGTGAGCACACACGTAGTCTTGAAGGCTAGCCTACAGCCACAGAATAGTTAGGAATACAGAAGTGAAATAGCCGGTAGGACGGCGAACTCAGCCACACACGCCAGCCAAATGGCTTCGCTGTCGAGCAACATGGCGGAGACGCCTACCGCCAATCAGCGTAAGGCTGCTGCACTTCAAGCCGGCAGCCAGGCCAATAGGAAACCTGACATAACATTCAGGAGCCAAGCATGCACTGAGTTGATATCTATAACCTCGGGCAGCCAATAAGCGGCGAAGTTCGCTGACATCAAAAGAACCGCCGCGTCATTTCACGTCTATATTACTATATAGTCTGTGCTACAGCTCAGTGGGACCTCGTAATGTTTCCGGATAAGAGAAGTTCCGTACAACTTTAATTTAAAAATCAACAATCCTTTCAAAACAGACATTGTTCCTTATTTGATGTGTATTTATCATACAGTTTGTTGTCAAATTGCGTGTTTGGAGATAAATCTTCACACCAAGAGGAACAGGAAATTTTATATTAGGAAATAGGTCCGAAAACACACTGTTACGTACGGTTCATAGCTAGGATTGGATCATGTTTAGAGATGATGGTATATCGCGAAAATGTTTTGTGCCAAGATAGCCTTGAAAACACTGACACAACGTAGCTGTCTGCAGACCAATACCAGGCATTCAATATTACAATATCGGGATTCTTACAGGCTCAGTCAAATAGGAAAACAGCTCCACGTACAAGCTGAAGCCAGTAATCTTCTGGTAAGCTGGACGTGTGTTGAAATCCATCAAACAGTCAACTTTTCCCGCGATAAACCATCATCTCTAATCATGTTGTACACTCCACTAAGTCAGTAACCCTTGAATAGTAGGAGTGAGTGAGTGGAGATTTTGGTCAGCGCTCAACATCGAGGTGTTTAGTACTGGTGAGGGGTGACATGAGGTGAGTATGGAGAAGCGCCGGAATGAAAGGGCGGGGGAAACGGGAGATCCCCGAGAAAACCCGCCGACCAGCGGCATCGTCCGGCACGATTCCCACATGCGAAAATCCGGGGACCGACCCAACCTGGGGATCGACCCCGCCGGGAATCGAACCCGGTTCGCCTTGGTGGGAAGCGAATGGTCTCGCCATTCGGCCACCGCGGGAAATTGATAGAAACGTTTGAAAAGATATCGTCGGCGCATCAGACTATCACGAACTCTTTGCAGAAACAGTGCGTTTTTCGAGCTTATGTGCATGTAACAGGTTTTGTTTCTTTAGATGTGAGTTTTACTCCCCTAAAATTTTGACATGCAAATTGACAACATCCTATTGTCTCATTCATTTAGAGCAAATTACATTCCAAGGAAAGAGACAGTTAAGCTATTGATAGTCGTCGCCGAAGACGAGATTGAGGACTCTGAGGTTAAGACCTGGCGCGTGGGACGTGCTGTAGCCTGGTACGGAAAGAATATTTTATTGTATACTAATAAAAATGTTTCCAACGTGTTTATCTACGAAAAGAAGGCACATTTCAAACTGTGTCTTTACGGTTTTAAAAATGCCGTCTGCTAGTTAAAAACAAGATTTACAAACTCCGCAAAATTCCAAAAGTCACCTTTTGAAGTTACTGTAAATGAGAAAATATCTTTAACCGGAAAACCAAATCATACAATCCTGCATTGTATTTTACCACAGATTTTCCACAAATAAAATAACAGGGTCATCGATTGAAGTCCCGTCGGAAAACGGTTTCTACGAAAATACTGCTCGCTAGTTTAGTCCTTCGCGTCTAGAGGCGATGAGGTGTTTGACGGACGTGTTATATTCGACTTATCGCCTTCCCCGTTTCTGTGCCTCTGACGTTAAAAAAAAAAAGCTACCGTCCACGTCCACTAACTCTCTAAGATTTTCTTTTGGGGAGTGATTAGGAAGGGCTGCAAAAAATGTACCTAAAGGTGACGGACTTAAAAAGCCAACCCTTATGTCAGGTCGTGGTGCTAGAATATTACTCAATGTTGCTTGTGATATCCTGCGTGGCTTAATACCACTGGCACGAGGTACATATACCGTTCTTGCCTGTGTCGGAAGATAACAAGACCAGTTGTTTTGCTCGACATTGGAATCGTCGCCCATTAAAAACAAAATACAGAATGTGCGTGCGGTCATGCGGTGGACGTTATGCAGGGCTATATTGATTTTCTAGGAGCAGTCTATCCCCCCCCCCCTCAGTCTAGGACCCTTTTTCCACAACCCTTTCCTACCCCTTCATCCCTTCGCCCAGTGGTTTCAACGCCCAGAAAATGGCGACCCACCCTAGGGCGCACAGTGCTTGCTAGTGCGTAGTTAGGAGGGCTTCCATCAGCTCGTGGCCAGAATTCCTCGCGCGAACTTTGGCGAGACGCGCCCAACTTTCCAGCAGCCATGAAAGGGCTCGACGCGTTATAAGGGATAGCACGCCGTAGCCAATCAAGTGGACGATGACCGCCACCGAAACTTCATCCGGCCAATCTAAAGTGACCGCCGTAGATAGGGAATAGTTAACGTGTACAGAAGCGAAGTGGAGTGCGGTGCCTTTGAAGTAAAGTCGCGGACAGGGCGTTCTCTCGACAGTGGAATAGTAAGCGAAAATATTTCTACGCAACCGAGCGAGGTGGTGCAACAGAAACACGTTGGACTTGCATTCGAGAGGACCCAGGTTCGATTCCACGACTCCTGCAATCTTGATTTCGGTGCTCCACTGTTTCACGAATTTTCTCGGGGCGAACTGTTGGCTCCTTAACAAAAATAGGCTATGTCCGTTTCCTCTCCCAGATTCCGCCATTGTATGAATTTGTATCTCCCCTCTAGTGACTATAGAACAGAACATTTCGCGAATTCATTCGAGAAGACGTTAGATTTCAAACTACTATACACGCTAATTACTTTCGTGATTGGGTCACTGTCGATTAAACCAATAGCAGACCTTCGTGAAAACACTCACTGACTCTCGCGCTACCTTGTCACATGTACAACTGTCCACTCACTGGAGCAGCAGACAATGTACAAGTATATGAGGACATAGTGTATACAGGGATGTGCAGTCCAGCCGGCTGGTCGTTGAACCAGCTAAATTTCCGTGACTCAACTAATGACCTCGCTGTCGATAAGTACGTCTGACTTACCTTACCATTCACACGCAAAATACACTCCAATGACTTATGTGTACATCTGTACACTCTAAATCTGAATTAGTGAATATTCACTTATTCACGCCGATGAATGGAGCAGTTTCAACAAACTGAATTAGTGGGAAACCACTGTGAAATCTGTGACTATTCACTGATTCCGATAAATAGTGCCAACATTCCACAAGTTAATTAGTGAATGTACACAGATTTTCCAGTAATATTTCACTGATTCAATAAGTTAATTTTTTCTTTGAAAACAACTGGAAAAACCGGTGAATATTCACTGATTCACTTGTAAGATGTTGGCACTCTTGAAGAAAGGAAATCAGTGAATATTCACTAATTAAACAGTGACTACTTTCACTGAATCAAATAAGCGAGAATCAGTGAATATTCACTAATTCGAAATTAGAGTGTAGCTCTCCTTAGTTGTTATTTCCCGCGTGTATGAATGTATAATATATATGTATATGGCGTATTTATCTTACTACTGCAGTTCTGACCTGCATATTATGGGTGCAGGTTAAAATACCGAGCATTCCATACATTTTTCTATGTTTACTTGATGTAACATACATAAAATATAATAATACTTGGACATGGAGCGCAAGATGGGACTTTCTCCGTGCAATGTTGCCACATTGTGCACGTAAAATATACAACATCTAGACACTTACATTTTTGTATCCAATTTAGTCCAGGATTCGCGATGTTTGCTTGTTATGCGATTGTTTCTGGACATTACACACACACACACACACACACACACACACACACACACACACACATATATATATATATATATATGCGTGTATGTATATATTCACACATACATATAGTATGTCTCATGTAACTTGTCCGTATTTTGACATTTCTCTTCTGAGGAATGTGCCTGGCAGTTCCATTGTTTGGGGCTTTAAACCTACCTGGCTTCATGGAAAAGCAAGGCTTCTGCAATCCTGTTTACATATTCACTTCTCAGAAGTGAACTGTCAAAACATGGAATACTTAAATGAGACAGACTATATGTACGTATATATACGCATTCACACCAACACGCCAAAAAAAAAACACACACACCTGCGTCAGTAACTTCGTCCATCATCGTCTACATTTACTCGAGATGCAGAGTCACTTATCTCAATGTACGCGCCTGAATCAATAAAAAGTTACCCTTTCGCGCGGGGAAAGCCACATGAGAAAGGAACAACACTTGAGTCTTGTAAATAGCTGCTGACGGAAAGGTCAAACACGTCCTAAGTTTCGCACGGTTTCCACCTCGCGAAGAAGATTTATTTTTGTATAGCGACACGTACAGTCACATCCGAAAAGCTAATGACAACTTCTAATCCAGAAAGCTGTGCGTATGAAATGAATTATAGTTTCTGATGTGGCCGTTAACAGTGGAAGTACCAAGCCACTCTATGATACGATTTCGTAATAACATTTTCTAATCTCGTTAAATTTTGTAGGATATTTTTTCCAGTGCAAAATTTATATCAAACGACATTCAGTACTCCCAATTGAAACACGTTTACTTCGTTGTTCGGTTCTGCCTGAAGCTAGAATTTCAAGGAATTAATTTTGTGGGGAACCAAAATTACAGTTCTTTTGTAATAAAAACAATACAAGCTAAAAAAAAAGTACTATTTATAGCAACTTAAAAATAAATTGTATCGTAACGTTATGAAAGGGGCCTCTGTTTCTGGTGATAAGATTTCTGCATCAGCTTGCTTCAGTGCCTCGTGTGCACATCTGTAGCTCTGTCTTATGGTCAGTGATTGGCTGAATTTAACTATCACGTAAAAGTGCACGCGGGGAGCAGTCGGTATTGTTACATAACGTTGCAAAAAACAGCTTTTTTTTTTTTAAAGCCACATTTGAGCGTTTGGAAATAGTATTTCCAACTAGAGTGATGTTTTGAAAGTATTAGAAAGTTCTTCGCTGAAACGTGTTTTGTTTTTGGTAGATAGGCTCAGTGTGAAATTATTTAATAGTTTCGAAAATTAAAGTGTATTTCTAGCCGACTGCACCCAGTTCAGAAGCCATGCAGGCGAATTCCATAACCTTTCTGATAATTTTCAGCATGTCCCTGAAGCACAGCCGTAGAACATATTTGGACGCTGACGTGAAAACCTGGTGGCGTTATTGACTTACTTAGTTCCTGCAATAACTGGGAGCGCTAATGATAGGGCGGTGTTTTAACACTGCGGTAATGGGGATAACGAATAGGAAGTTCGATTTAGTTCGGGACGAAACCGCTGGGAGCGCTAGCGATAGGTGCGCTGGGAACATTTTACGTTACGATAATCTCAACGTAGAACAAATGTAAATGTTGCTGCTAGCGGTTATTTCGTAAACTGTCCCCGTCAGAAGGCGTTTTCGCAAGCTCATATAGGTAGGGTAGGTAAAGGCCATTACGCAATAGAAAACTTTAATATTTCCATTACTTCAAGTGTTTCCTCAATGCACAATACAAACGTGAAGTTATAAAAGTAACAACAGTTAAAAAACTATTGAGAATCTGTTTTTTTAAACGGAAATATTGTGTTATAAATCATTATATATTTACCGTAAAAGCATATTAGGTAAATATTGTTTTAAAAATAAGCCCAATTATTAAAACATTTTCCATTTATTACAATATTTTTTTCAGAAAAATCATCGCCATCTATTGGCGAAACTTAAAGTTCGTGTACGAATTATCTGATACCATTTACAATGTTTCCCGAGTACATTTAAGATACGCCCCTTTCATGAAATCCCAATACTAAAGAATAAAATTATACTCAGATATAAATATTTTTATAACATACATAATCAGCTGATTCTTTTTGAACGGCCATCTTGACTTTATCTTTTAGGTTTTCAATTTATCGGAAACCTTAAGTCAATGGCGCTTGAACTTTGCCGACGGCATTGTGTACGACTCCGTAAGAAGTTATGTATCGAAAGCTATCGTAAAGTCAAATGCTAAAGTTTTCAATTGTGTAACCTCCTTATGCCAGAGTGAAGTTTACCCACATTCGGGTGTTCACCCGACAGGTTCTCAATCAACTTCTCACTTATAGGTCGTTCGGGATAAAGAGAGCACTAAAAATTTAACCTCTGAAAAAAAAAATCACTAGCAGTTACTGCATATAATCCAACGTTAACTATAGTTCCTTACTGATTGTATAGTTGGCAGCGAATTGTGGAATATAGTTCCGCGTAATTTCCTATTTAGAAACCACAATACTGCAATGAAATCAACCAAAATCGACATAATTTTATTTTACAGAATCAATAAATTTTTTCTTATTAATCTATATAGGTTCTTACCGACAGAAAAATTAATATATCTTGCACGCGCAAACAACAAGTGAGGCGTCCAGATAGGTTAGAAATTTCCCGTCGTTAGTCGTTACGCGCGGAAAGATACTAATTGGCTGAAAGTAGAACTTAAGATCATGGTCTTTAATTTATTTCAAACGATTGCAAATAACTCAAATATTTTTTAACCAAATTCTTTGAAAAAATTTAAGACTGAGTACAGTCATAAGATACACAACAAACAAGGTGCAAGGCTTTTAATTTATTTTAAAGTATGAACTCTCTCTCTCTCTCTCTCTCTCTCTCTCTATATATATATATATATATATATATATATATATATATATATATATATATATATATATA
>PNEQ01048653.1:0-12585 GCA_003012365.1 Medauroidea extradentata | reverse complement strand
GTCATTGCTTTGAATTTAGAATTGTGGAAATCTAGAGTGTTCTCACACAGTCTCTCAGGTAGAGTTTTTTTTAGTTCACTGTTCCTGGTAGCCTGCAGAGTTTATTGCCACTGCAGTGCTAGTGGATTCCATTGCGGACAGTGTCCCGGTAGTGTGTGTAGGCCGATGGCCTTGTGTTAGGTTGTAGGTAGGTGGGGGGGTGTGGTGATGGATGTTTCGGTGTCGCCGGGCGGTCGTGTGCTGTGGGTCCTTCTGGTACCTTCGGCGTGCGGCGGCCTTCCGGGGGCACTGGACGCCTCTGTCAACACTCTCCCGCTCCCCTGTCCCACATTACCAGCTGTTGGTAGGGCCGACGCACGGGCTAGAAGTGCACTACAGCACATTTCTGTCGTTCCGCTCTCGGACAGTCCCCCCGCCCGTGACGTCAAACGTCGCTGACGAGTGAATGCCCTGTAGGACAGAGAGGGTAGATGTTGCGCCGATCTGGAATGGTCGCTGCTGACCATTCCAGGAAGGTAAATCATGGAAGGTTCTCGACGGCGCAACCGGTAGTTATAAATACCTGCCGGCCGTGTTTTGGCATCTCTCTCTCTTCTTGTCTCTTCGCTCTTCGCTTTTACACTTTTTCGTAGGACTTTTTGTGAGCTTCTTAGGACTTAGGCGATCATGGCGATGCCCCTATGGGCGAGACGACTGCCTAAGTGCCAGACGGCAGGAGTTTCAGTTTAGTTAGTTAGTTTCTGTTTATTATTACTATTAATTTTTAGTTTCGGTTAGTTGTTTATTTATTTTGGAATAAGAAGACTTCGTAGCCCTGAGATGGATGAGACTTCGCTGGACAGGAACATCAAACTGATAAGTATTCTTTCATGTTATTATTTTATTATTAAACAAGTATTATTTCCCGTTTAGATTTCATGTTCGGTATTTGTTGAATAGTCGTGGATACGTTGACGCGGTTATTTGTTGTTGGCCAGTGCACTTGCCTTTTATTAAATGTTTTCAAAGTAATGTAATAACCTCGGGATTGTTTTGTAATGCCAGAAACCACTTTACTGTTTAGTATAATTTCTTAATGTAATATCTGGTCACAATTCATCACATTTAAATAACAAATCTTTTTCCAAATTGTACAATTTTATTTTCATTAATGTAATATTTGTTTTTGTATAACATTTTATTTTAACCTTTTGTAATAAACTCAAATTATTTGAATTCACTCTTTTATTTCGAGTATTCGAACTGTAGTCCCTTTTAACATTAATTGATAGCCCCTAATTGCAGAACGTGTATCTTGATTTAAATATTTATTTTAATAATAATAGATGACTATGGATGATAAGCACATGCACGATGCAAGATAGGAGACGCGACCCGTATTGGGACGTTAGTCTATGTTTCGATCTTCTGTACCCCTCGCATTAGATAGTTTGCCAAGCGGAGTTATTATTTTGTTTCAGTTAGTTTGTTGTGCTCTACCATACATTAATACTTTATGATTGTAGCTAGGCTACAAGGTGGAAATTCTATATTTAAAGTGCTTGCTTCTTTTTATTTTACTTAAGGAGCTACGTACCGTATGTATACCCCCCAGGGATGTTTTAATAATTACAGAGTTTATTAATCTTTATTGCTTATCGTTATGTTTCAGTCAAATGCTTGTTTTATCTACTAGTGATGTTTATTTGCTTTCCACCTCGTAGTCTTGCATAACTTAATAATTCAGATATACTTTCATCCCCCATTTTACATTCAACACTTTAGCTACAAACAAGATATAACATAACTATAACATAACTCCTAATCTGTTTAACTATTTAACACTACCCATTATTTTTTACATTATTTATTTTACTACGTCCAGCCTCCCGACAGATTTATGGTGGGAGTCGCCGGGCATGACTTTCGTCGGTGACTTCCACCCTGTGACAGATTTATGGTGGGAGTCGCCGGGCATGACTTTCGTCGGTGACTTCCACCCTGTGACAATATTTGCCACAAAAGCATGGCATGTAAACATTTACACAATAAGTCGAATTATTAAAATATTATCCACTGAATATACAGTTGACCCCGATCTAACGACATCGGATCTAACGACATCGGTGATCTAACGACATAATTTCCAGGAACCCTGGAAAAATTAATATTTTCCAAGAGAAGGATCAGAGCTAAGCCAAGTACAATAGATCACAGTAAAACATTATATAAAAATACATGTGCGTATATTAAACAATTACATACTGCAGTTATAATAAATTAGTGATATGCAGCTGTGAAACAAAAAAACTGTAAAAAAATGTTAGAAACTTTGGCTGGAATGTAGTTAAAGCGTGGGCCTGGTGAGTAGGGGTGTGCGATACGTCGACATGTCGAAGTCAACATTGGCGTGTAACACATGTCGATGTATCGACATTTATTTGATAATATTTTCGATATGTCGATGTCGATATGTGTCGAAGTCGACACGTGTCAATGTCGACGCATATGCCGATGTCGACGCATGTGTCGAAGTCGACATGTGTCGAGGTCGACGCACGTGTCGAGGTCGACGCACGTGTCGAGGTCGACGCACGTGTCGAGGTCGACGCACGTGTCGAGGTCGACGCATGTGTCGAGGTCGACCCATGTGTCGAGGTCGACGCGTGTGTTAAAGTCGACATATTTCGAGGGATATTGACCTTTCTGTGTATATGCATGTGACATGACAGGGCTCGCTACGTCTTCTTCATTTCACTTTATGTATTTACCTCCGTTCTCTTTCTGCACACGCGTTGGCTGGGGCCTGGGAACTGACGCCAAGAAGGTATCCCACACTTATTTCCTGATCGAAGTAAGGTGGGTCCAGTCCACATGTTCGCGGTCTCATGCTTCAGTTTCATCTTTGTCCTCGTATTGCGTCGCGTGTAATGATCTACGTTCGGTTTAATTCAGCGTTGTACCACTAACTTATAGCACAATTTTTTTGAAAGTTACAACTATATTCAGTGACGTACATATCGTCATGACGGATGAAAGTTATGAGACGAACGTTGTTTGTGTTGATGTAAACGATTGTGAGATCATACAGGAGCCTACCGCTACTGGCGGGAGTCCGTATTAGAACTTTATCATAATATTTGAACGATCAAAAGACCAAGTGTATATAGTGTGAACACGTAGTCAACCGCATTAAGGGCACCGCCTACCCGCACATTAGAAGTTGAAAAACGATGGAGCTGTTAGGTTGAGCTGGAAGCGCGCATCAAATGCAGCGACGCCATTACGAGCAACTAGGTTCAGTGCAGGTCGCAATCTGAGTTTCACTTACATCCGGTTAATACATTTTGAAACACAGCAGTCCAAAAAGCACGTTTTTTGCCTTGTTGGAGGGCTTAGAAACAGCGTTTTTAATGAGCGTGGTGTCTTAATAATGAGGTTACAACATTGTCTGAACTTTGTTTTATGTTCGTATGTTGGCACAACGGGTACACGTGGAATACTTTGTAGAAAAATCATGTTTACGGACAGACTGCAATGCATTTGAAGCATGAGATAGGCGACCTCCTTAAGGGGAACACCACCAGCGTGAAATCGCATCTCAAATCGAAACATCCACTTAGTTAATTTCAAATTTCATATAATCCTAGAAATGAGGACACAGATTTCACCATTTCACAAGAACCTGGTCCATCTGTACGGTATTTCAACTTAACTGAAGATATGTGATTAATTATAGTTTTTTATTTTGCTTTTCTGACCTATTATTTATATTATAAGAATAAACATGAAATTACGTAATTTTACTTTTTTATACAAGTGCGTAGCAGGAAAGAAAAAAAATTTTTTTTAATATTTAAAAAAAATTTCTTTAGTTGCAATATAAAACTTTATAGTATTAGTTACCTAGATGAACAAAATCGGACCAAAACATCTTTGCCACCACTCTAATTGAACCAATATTTGAAAAGAAAATGGAATGAATGTGTGACACCCCAACTTTCATTCGGTCTATTTTGAGCCTAGTGTCGGCGCTGGCTTTAGTCTGATGTCACTAAATGAGCGCAGATAAAAGTAACTCCAGTGGGATGTTCTTTCATAATTCTCTTCTTTTTATCAGTAGAAAATTAAATTACATTGCCACTGGACTGTATCACATCCGGCCAAATGTTGACGATATTTGAGACGTCTGATATACTGCCACCGAGCTTTCTGCAAAAGAGACGTGAACCACCGTATACGATAACTAACACACGCAATGCATTCGATACGAACAGTTTCTCTAAACAAAATTATACACATGGTACATATGTGATATCGAGCAACTGGAACATACTGTTACATGAAATCAAGTTACACGTTTCTGAGCTCGTTTGGATGGAACTCTTATTGATTAAAAATAAAATAGTTTATTTTAAATTTTTGTTTACCGTCAATCAAAATGCATATAAACTATATGAGATAACAATGATTAAGCAATAATTAAAATCACCGATGAAACATTAATTAGCTCTGAAAATTATGCAAAAGAAGCATTTACCATGAATTAAAAACTACAAATTACAACAAGAGTTTAGTGAGCTACCCAACAACAATCTTTAAGAAATTAACAACGTACGACCTTAATACTCTGAGGTGGTGGTTGAATTATTTCTCCTAGGTCATACTGACTTGACTCAGTAACATTTTCCTTCTTTCGCAACAAAACAATTCTGAATTTGATTTTTAGATGTTTACGTAAGCTTCATTTTAAAGCAAAACTGCTTAAGGAGATTCGGGTCATTAAGGGGAAACAAGTGTTGTTTTTTAAACTGTTTTTTAATTAGAATTTCGAAATATCTTGAATTAATATTTAGATATTTACATAAGCTTTATTTTAATGTGAAATCCACCACGATATCTGACCAGGTTTATGAGATACGGAAGATTAATTGCAAATATACTTTAATTTTTAAACAGCTTTTGAGTTTGAATTTCATAAAAGTTTTTAGGTATTTACATAAGCATAATTTTGAAGTGACCAACACCTTGATATCTCAACTGGTTTAAGAGGAATCGAAGATGGATTAAAAACACATTTACGTAATAGATTTTCACCCCTTAGTTTCCAAATTTCGAAAAATAGAAAAATCTCGAAATTAGAATTTATTTGGGCAATATTTTGAAGTAAATAAAGTAACGATAGCTCATCAGGTTGAGGTATGTGGGATTCGCTGAAAACGGATTCTACCCCTGTTCACCACTTTACTTATCGAATTTCGAAAAATCCCTTCATAATGGGTGCCTACAAGGTAAGGGGAAACCGCCCTTAAACTTTCATGTTTTTAGGTCTAGTAGTTTGGGCTGTGTGTTGATGAGTGAGTGAACGAGTAAGTGGGACACTTCATTTTATATATACAGATAATAAAATGATGTTTTTCATAGTAATAAATTGCATGCTAATCTATGCAGAGAAATGTAGATAGAAAAGTGTGGGTTTTGCCATTTTAGGGTATTATTAAGTTGTTTGTATTGAATGTGATGTAACAAAACTACCATTCAGACGTTTTCTGGTTCTGAAGTGTATGCTCT
This sequence comes from Medauroidea extradentata, assembly GCA_003012365.1. NCBI lineage: Eukaryota > Metazoa > Arthropoda > Insecta > Phasmatodea > Phasmatidae > Medauroidea > Medauroidea extradentata. The sequence goes on along the minus strand of PNEQ01048653.1, from coordinate 7,035 downwards.
TTCGACAGATAAACGCAACGGCTTTTAGTAGTTTTGAATAAAATGCTTAGTTTAACAAGTAAACATATTTACAACATAGGTACGAAGGTGTCTTACAATTGAACGATACAAGCTACGTTGTAAAAAAAAAGTGAAAATTTACATGTACAAATGTTTGATAATTTTACATATTTGTACATGTAGTCATGTTGATAAATACCGACTGTATATGTAACTAAACACAAATGTTTTTAGAAATCCAAAGATTACTATAAACTCGAGATTAAACTACACAGACGTACATACTTGCAGTGTCGCTCATCAACTAGCAGTTTTCGTAGAAAAAATATATATCTATATTTGTCATGTCATTTAGTAAAGCAAACAAGACTTGCAGTGTTTTTAAACTAAATAGTTTCATAACTGAGGTTAGCAACCGGATAACTGTTTTCTAATATTTTAATTTCGAAATAAGCATTCACCATTGCAAGCTTCAGGATGTAAACAATATACAGGTCAAACATGAAAAACATAAATTAAACAAAATAAGCTGAGGAAAGACAACAGGATTCAATCTTGATGCAGATTTCTAGGTTTACAAATAAAGATAAACACCTTGTAAAAACATTTTTCCTACTGCAGCCTAGAAATAATAAATAGGCTTGATAAACTGAATGTGAATATAATGCTTTCCTGAGCAATATTTTTTAATACATACATTCCAGCTTTGATGATTTGTTCGTTATCCTAAATACTAATACCAACTTACGAAGCATCATGGCAGGGCTATAAATATAATAAAATGTATGGCAATATTTACTTGTTTGACAGGCGGGGAAATAATCAAAATTGTGTCGAAATTGCCACGATGTTGATATCAACATGGTGTCAAAATCGACATGGTGTCGATATCGACGTGGTGTCGAAATCGACGTGGTGTCGAAATCGACATGTCGAACTTTTATCGACATCTAGTTCATGTTGAATGTCGATATCAAATTTTGGATGTCGCACAGCCCTACTGGTGAGTTAGGCTGCCCGTGCAATACCAACATATGTGAAACGCGATGAGTAATGCTGCCTTATCTCCTCCTCACTTCTCCACGCTCCCACCACCCTTCACGTCTATCACACTTTTTTCCACACACCCTCCTCTCTGCACTTTCTTCTCCTTACTCCTACACGTCTCATCTGTGCCACGCAGTCAGCCAGCCACCTGACGTGTGCATAGCAACGGTATTGTATTGTCCAACTTGTTACTTATCAATGTTGCATTTTTCTTGGCGAGTGCTGTACTGTAAGAAACGCATGGCTAAAAATAGATACATAACACCCCTCCTGACTGTCCATACCAGCCAATAACTATTCACTCCCCCAACCTCCTGCAAACATACCAGATTGTGCTTGGGTGCACGTAGCCGCGCGCTTCAACTGCCGGCGCCGGCTGTGATAAGTGAGGTGACAACTAGCAGCCTGTCTGGCCGCAAAGCAGTGCCACAAGTTTGCCTTTTCTTACCCCCCTTCTTCCAGCCATCGTCTTTGTTTCCGTGTCTTGTGAGAGCCCAGGGGGTTGGAGATGAAGTGACAACATATTTCTTTTCTTTTTTAACAGCACGGCCAAAAAAAAAAAAAAAAAAAAGACCAGCTTGGCACTCAGTCTGTAAACGAGAAAAAAAAAAAAAAGAAAGAAATCAATCCTACATTACCTCATCTTGCGCGCATTGAGCTCATCTTGACCTTGACAACTTCCGCTGTGTTATTGATCACTCGGCACGTAAGGCAAACGGCTGCAGCGTAAAAACGGCCTACAACTAGTCACTTATGCTACATGTGAGCTGATAAGATTTTTAATTATGCTCGTTCAACAGGGCAGCGATTAGAGCGACGGCAACCTGCGTGTCAAGAGCCTTTCTGCCCCTATTCGCAGTGCAGAGCTAAAAACTGGTGCATTGGGCATAGTTTTACAATTTTTCTTACAGGCCTAAGACTTAAAACGACGAGTAATTCAGTCATTTTAGCTACAGCACCTTGAAAAATCCGTTTTTAGAGCTTCTGAGAGCAAATTCGCGTTTCTAATAGGCGTACTGGTTTTTAAAAAATAAAGACTATTTTTTTCTTTTATAAGCATTTTTATTCATATTGCTTAAAATTTTATAATGGCGACGAACTGTAACAGTTTACGCGTAGTTACAAAAAAAATACTGAAGGGCTTTACTGAAATGTTTTAAATAGTTGCAGTATGAGTCGTTCTGTTGTCGGTGTGAGCTTTGAGCCAGGCAAGCAGGATGAATCACGCGCACACCACAAGTTGAGGGAGACAAGCCAAAGCCAGCCAGACGCTCTCCCCTCCCCTCCCACATCATACACAAACAGACCTAGCGCACCTTGCGGCCGCAGGTGTCACGGCACACTGGGAATTACAGAGCACCATTTTATTTGGAAAACACCTTTTCGTTATACTAAAATATAATTTCCAGAAAAAGTGTTTATTTTAAGTTGATTTTAAGTTGATAATTGCTCTATATTAACTTTAAGGAAAAAAACACTTGAAAAAATTAATTACCTCGAGACTAACGACATAGGCAATCTAACGACATAATTATCTGGCACCGTGCGGTGTCGTTAGATCGAGGGTTTACCATAATATTTTTCTGAACAGCAGCGCCATCTATTGACAAAACTTTAAGTTTATTTACAAATAAATATATAACACCATTTACAAGGTTTTTCGAAAACATTTAACACATGTCCATTACATATTTCATGAAATCTAAAGACTGGGGGTAAAACCATACTCAGAAATCAACATGCTGCATTATAACATACATAATAGCTGGTTCTTTGCGAATGGCCATCTTTACTTTATTTTCAGGTGTTCAGTTTATCAGAAATGTTAAAGTCAAGGCTGCTTGACTTTAACTTGGGTGACACTATTGCGCGCGACCCATGTACTGCAAGTTATCTGCTAAAAGTTTTCAATTGTGTAACCGACTTTAGCCAAGGCAAAACAAATGTTCGGTGATTGAAGCAAGTTCAAATTAATGCCACCGACAAACTCTTGCAGTATACAAATGGGTGAACAGTACTAGTGTGTTCAATCTGTTTCACATTATAGTATCTACGGATTTATATAGACCAAACATTAATGTCATGATACAAAATTTGTAAATGCGTAGGTACAGTTCAAAACACACATTTTTTAACTTAAGCTATCAAAATGTATTTTCAATAATGGATTAAAAAAACAGCTAAATAAAAAATACAACTACAGTAGGTAGTATGAAATATACATACCTAAGTTACTTATAATATCAAAGTTTTGCAAGAAAAACATCATTGAGCCATAGTTACCATATACTTTTTAGTCAAGAAGTATAGTACAATTTGCAAATTAATACTCATTAGAGGAATACCAGTGTCAGTTTTAACTGCAAAACATCCTACGCAATGCCATATTTGTTCATTTAGATTAAGGTAGCACGTTGAAAATGCAGTTTCATCAAACATATTTAATAAAATGATGAGTAAATAATGAATAACTATTTCCATACGTTACTTAAACTAGATACAGTATGCATTTTAAAAATTGTGGATTTTTTATGCATCTACATATTGTCTTCATAGTCCAAAGAGTGTGTAAAGGCAATAGTGTGATCACATAAAAATAAAATTGCTGAGTGGAATCATGGCGGTGAGGACATGATGACAATCAAGACTGACACTTAAAGGCATGGTTCTGTTACTTGAGGATCTGCGAAGGGGTGGAAGGATAATAATTCATGATGGTCGCACATCAGTGCATACCTCAGGTTGTCCAAGGAGGGTGTCACTCTACTTTTAAATGAATTCACTTCACAAATCATTAGTGTTTATATGGAAGGGACTAGAAAACTCAATTATTTTTCAGTGTTTGGATTTGAAAATTGTTTGTTGCATTAGAACTATAATTATAAATATTATAATATCCCCCCCTTAATTTGTTAAATAAGTATCAATATAGGTTATCAGCTACATCTCATTGGGAGACCAGTTCTGATCAGTATTGGTAAAATTATGTATCAGCTCAGTACTACATCGTTGAAAGTGTGGTGAGTTTCTGGTGCACTACTGCATTAATGGCATTGTGATTCTGAGTTAGGTATACTTAATAAAGTATAGTTTATTTTCACAAGTTTATATGAATGTGCTCTTCATAACAATAACCCAAATACATATATCGAGATAAAGAGGGGGGAAAAGAGATGGGTCATCATAGGCTTGCTTTGGTTCTGTGTTAAAACATACCATAAGTGTGCTCTAACAGGTTTTTTTAAATATACTGTATATACATAATATATACAGCTGCAACTGACCATTACTGCCTCTTAATGGATATAGCTTTATTTTTAATTAACTTTTCTTACCAGCGATAGCTTCAATTTTTTCCTCTTTAATTTACTAAAACAGTATAAATTTTTTGACGGCAACCAAGAATACTGTTACAGTTCCATTGTTGTCACAGCAGCTGATGTAGCTGCAGGGCCTTACTGTACTATCACAATAAAATGGTACATTTTTACTGGGCAGATATGATTACTGACTCCAGCAATAGTTCCTAAAAATGCCATCCTGACCAGACTAGGAAATAAGAATATTGAAACTGCCCTTCTCTAGAGTTTTGTAATTAAAATAATCCCCCACAAGTTTATAAAAAGGCGTAGGTATTAACGAGAATAATTATGTAACTATTAGCACAAAAACTGTGATGATATTTTTAACCCAGCATATGACAATGTTACATTATTTGTGTTCAACTTTCAAATTATGAAATGTTGCCTCAATTCACCACTATATGCTAGAATTAATAGAGTACATTTTTTTTTGTGGAATACACATTATTTTCATCTTGGTTTCCATACTGTCCGCCACCATGCCATGTAGTTTAGGAAGAAGGGACAGAATTATATTTTTAGATCACCACATTTTATGGACCATGAAGAGAGTCAGGTGGCAAGGCATTAAAATATGTTACACGACAGTAGCATTACTGGATGGCTGAGAATGTGAGGAACAAACAGCTGGGGCTTTTGGGGTTACTGAGCGACAGTTGACAGATAAAAACATGCGTCACATGGTCCGGAATGGCATCATAATACTGCTTCACACAATCTCTCAGAACAGTACAAACCACATAACCTCTTATAATGTTCCCACTTAGATTTTCCTGTTCATAATGCTACCTTTATTTGGTCCCTAAAACTGTTTTGTAACATTTTAGAAAGTAAACATTTTTGGATCCTTTCAGAAACGTTATAAAAGGGCTCTACATGTCATATAATCACAATCTTTAACTGAAGGTCTCTGCGATATTTTTGCGGTTACTAAAAAAGTCCTGGTTATAACTTGTGTTTTCGCTTTTTCCATGCTCGCTATTATGGGATCCTGCTGTATTTTAACACTTGCATCAAAGAATTATCGCACTTTCTTAACTATCGGTCCTAATTCTGAACAGTATATTTTTCTCATGTAGCCAACTTAACTACTACTCACATAATAGCAGTCGATGCATAATGGCAGCATCCTTTACAAAGGAATTTAAGAAAATTACCATACAGGTCACAAGTATCATTTCTGTGACAGAAAAACCACAGCACCCAGGCGTACCATTTACTTTTAGGGAGCGCTCTTTTTAAACCAATAGTGGTGAGCTCTTATAATGTATCTCAGAAATGAATTTCTGAGAGTTACGGAGTCCACAACTGTTGTAAGACTTAAACACTTGGTGCAGCATGACTGTTTCCTCCCACTAAAAAAATTGCATTGCTGAAGTCACGTGAGCCTTCTCTCCAACAGTTTTTGGTAAACAAAACACTTTCCTGTGAGACATGAAGCTCTGGCAGTACCAACAATATGTCCTAGTTCTTTATTTATAACATCATGTTTACGACTTTTAACATGTTCAAACAATAATCATACCAATTTTAAGGTCAATATTTCTGATGATTGTCTGTTGTACTCATAAATTAGCAGTTCGTGGAAGCTTGCAAAATTCCACCACTCGTACACAAATCACCCATTTTGCACACATATATTTTGTGGATACTTCTACCTGTAGCAATATTCTTATGTTTGTAATAACTATTATGCCATATCAGGGGAAAGCTATAATCACAAAATAATTATGCATATTTAGCTTTTCTTATAACCAAAAAAAAATATCTAAAATAGAAATTTTTTTTTTCCTGAAAATACATTATAATGGCAGCACTCCATTAATAGAATTTACCACAGCAGTACTCCTAGACCAGTGCACTAGCTCGATGATAACCCAGCCAAAAAGGCAATGTTAAAAGCTGGTACATGTCTCTTGATCTGTAGCGGAATTTACTGGTAGTACTTTTGTAGGTTATGTTACACTGTAGACCAAATTTAGAACTTCCACAGACACTGGCGAATTTAAAAAGGTTAGTCCAGAAATATTGTAAATCACTATAATCCAAGACTTCTGGTTTATTAGATTTCAATTTACATCAGCACAAAATACACTCTTCAAATTTTATCACGGTGGATCAAGTTCACAGAAAATTATAAGCAGAAATGCAGCACGACTACATCATAAGATAAAACAAGATAAAGTCAGGTAATTTAGCACACTGTGAACACACATGCGGCGAAGAAGAATGAGAAGCCATACTGGCTCTCCGCACTAAACGGCCTACATGTACGGGTGGAAACAAATTTTTCAGAGTTGAAAAGTGTCGGAAAAAGTAAAAAAAAAAAGTTAAAGAAGAAAAAAGGCCTAGGCGCTACCCGTACATGTTAAGTTTGCCACTCCCGAACTCCACTTCATGTAGAAAATTTGGGCTGCAGCCCCGCGCTGTACTGCTACTGGTAGGTTCCCGTCCGAATAGCATACCTGTACCTCGGCTGCTCGGTAGGCACTCGACTCTTAACTCAGTTCTCTTGGGGGGTTCGAAAAAGTGGTTTAGATTGTGGATTCCCAGCATTGGAGCGTTTAGCGAGGAAATAATAAATTTCAACTTAACTCGGGTTACCATTCCCATTTACTAGCCACGT
>PNEQ01048652.1:0-12584 GCA_003012365.1 Medauroidea extradentata | reverse complement strand
TCGATTCTTGCAGCAACCATTTTGTTCTAATAGTGTCGTACTTCTTGAGCGTAGTTAACATCTCTGATACAGAAATGTAAACAGAACATTGCGGTGCGACGATTACGCGATAGAATTATTTTTACCGTTTCTGTCATCTCAAAAATTAGATGCGACGATTACGCGATGGCGACGATTGTGCGATAAAACACGGTAATTTCTTTTAGTTTCAAATTTCAAGAAAATCAGCAAAAATAGGTTTTTGTTCGCCATGTTGCGTTTCTAGAGGCAAAAACTATACTCCACGCGGAAAGTGGTAATTCATCCTTCCCCTCTCCTGCCGTAACGGTACTCTTATGTTCCTTTCCCCTCACGTGAATAGCTGGCGCGCTCAGCATTCTCCACCTTTGTTCACGTGCCAGTGATCTCTAGGTCGCTGTTAGATACGCTACACGCTCTGTTTGCCCTATTATAACGACTTTATTGCGCAACTTTTAGATTTCTCTTGGTTTTTAACGATTTATGTCGACTTATTACGCTTTGACTTTTCAGTTTTTCAATTTGGTAATTTATTTGGTTTGAGTTTGTGAACTATTATTGACGGCCCATGCAGTTCTATTGGCTTTCGATTTGGTTACGATTATTAGGCTTGATTCTGTTAACGATTATTGACGACCCACACAGTTTTTTGGCTTTCGATTTGGTTATGATTATTAGGCTTGATTCTGTAAACGATTGTTGACAACGCGTACATTTTTTACAACTTCATACGGACTTGAGATATTTCCATAATGAGTGGAAAGCGAGTCGGCATGTCGCTTCTGAAGAAGTATAAACTAATCAAGGCAGTGGAATCAACACAGAAGCCGAAGTCACAGATTGTGCGGGAGTTCGGCATCCCGAAGACAACATTGTTTACGATTGGCCCTTTAATGTGTCAGACTTTCTTTTACTGCGTGTTAGTTTAGTGTCCCGTCAAAGCAGTGATCATGGTAAACAAATGATCTGCCTAATTTATCACGTTTGTTGGATATTACGTCTCAAGTTTTTTACTAGTGTACTTGTAGTTTATTTTCATGATTTTTTTTACTTGTATACTCTAATAAATATAAACGTTAGCTTGTACAACCGCTACGACTGTGCTATTAACTAATTAATAGTACACTTTTAGTAAAGTGGGGGTACATTTTCTTTGTGCCGAACAAAATAGTTTACACATTGACATGTAACTTTAATATTTAAACTAAGCGATATCATTACGTCACAGTGCCCGTTCGCAATTATCTTTCAGTCGTTCTCACGGCAGAGCAGGCTGACGCGTTTAAGAGGACAGCTGCTTTGGCTGTGGTGTTGATTGGTGCATGCGCGCACAGCCATCTTCGGAACTCACCTCCCCCCACCCAACTCCTTCCGGCCGGCCAAGCGGCTGGCTGATAACTAACAAGGAAGCGGTGACACGGCACGTGACCTCACAGCACGTGACTTTCTAAGCGTTCACGGCATAAAAGAAAAGCCTGGAAAGTAGAATACACTATCGCCTTTTCTCTAAAAAACACCTGGTGATAAATTTAGTTTATAGCTATGTTTAAATGTAAGATTTATTATTGTTTAAGATGACTGAACATGGACTTAATGCGAAAACAGCCTATTTTGACATATAGTGGTTCCAAATGGGTCCAAAATCTTAAAAAGGACCACCTCTCTATAACGACCCTAATCTCGGGAACCGTGAGGGGTCGTTATTAAGAGGTTTTACTGTATTAGAGTAATTAATTTTTTGCAAAATGCTACGGTAGTCTGGGCCCGACTTGAGACACTTTGCAGACAAAATACATTTAAAAAATTTTTGTTGCTTGGTGGGGGAGGAGGCAAAGCAGGCCGCTATCAATTTTACAAAGGTAGCAATATTGCGAATGTGATTTGAGGAACTGTGAGTATTTGTAAAGTCAGGGGTCTAGTGTATCTATTTTGTTTTACCAAAATCAAAAAGTTTATTAACAAATTGTAAATAAAACTTAGCAAGTTGAAGTCTTATGATAGAAATGTACGTGCGTGCGCTGAGGCTTATTAATATCTCTTACCACCTCAGAAAACGTAAACATCGCAAGGTCGTAATTTCGCTTGACTAAATTGCTTGCCGCTCAATGTTTTTGTCAATTTTGGAAAATAGGGGATGGTGTTATCAATAGTCTTGCCCGGTAACAAATTAAGAAAAAAAAATTTTTTTTTGTAAAAACCTAATTTTGTTTTTAGAAAACGAGTCAATTACGAGAATAATAGTAAACGCCCGAACTTAGAGCAAAAAAAACTGAGGTTAACAAAAAAATATTGCTTCTTTTAGGGATTAAAATTGGGAATTTCAGCAACTACAACAAATTTCTCTAAAACCGTCGCATGTTCTAGTTGTGGGGCTCTAATGTAAAGATTTATTAATCACTTTTTTAAAAAATGGATTGAGGTTCATATGTAAACTGAATTTTAATATTTCATACTTTGTAATTGTCCAAAAAATTTAGCTTTTATTAGTGTTGGGTCGACTCCTAAAATTTACTGATTCCGATTCCAACATTGATTCTTAAAATGGGATTTGATCCTTCGATTCAGAGTCTGATTCTAAAGATTTCTTTTAAATTTTTTAAACCCATTTTATTTTCTTATACGTAAAATCCTTGTAGTCCCTGTGAAACAAATGAAATTACATGAACACATATATAGGCGCAATTGTATATGCAGAAAAACAAGATCTGTGCAGTTTGATTACATTTATATTACTAGACCTTGGAGATTACGTTGGTTTTGTTTGGGAACCTAATTCTGTGCATAATTGTATTATCACATTTGGTGGGAGCACATTGCGTGATCAGCAGTATTTACCGGTACATACATAGTGATTGTGAATAAAAATTTACCAGTAAATGGGTACTTTTGGTTATTATGAAACCGATCGATAGGGCCTACAGTAGTTTTCCAAGTTCCGTTTCTCTTTCAAGTTTTTGTATTCGACTTTTGCAAGTCGTGGTGTACTTCAAAATAATCAATATTTTTCTGCTTTGCCAACATACATTTTAAAATATTTGTGAATTAGGAAGTTATTAACATTTAACGACGGAACAATTTTACTACATATTCGCTACCGCTTATTACAGTTGCAGTGTTTACATACTTCGTTTATATTTTGAGACGTCATAGATATGGTACGTTCAGTTGGGAAAGTCCACGCTGTTAAGGCACTTGGTCGAACTTACATTATTTTCTTTAGTGTGTCCTTTCTTTAATTTGGGGTTAACATAGCTATGTGAGATGTCCTCCAGCACTCCGACATCAGTATGAGCCTAATAGGGTCCCGAGACTCTTTACCTAGTGTTTGGTTTCCAACTGGGAGTGAATTTCCGACACATAAACAGCCGCCCGGCCTACCTTACGCAAGTGTGCCACGACCGTCCGAGTTGAGTGAGAGCCTAGTTGCTAAGGACCCGAATACTGGTGTGTTAAAGCAGGACTGACTGATTTCTGACAATTTATAAACCCATATGAGGGGAAAGAGGTTGAAAGACTCCATTGAATATATGTTGTACTAACCTTCTATGGAATTTGATGTGATCACGACTTATCTGTACTTGGTATAATAGTTGCGGTGGGCCGAACCGGTAAATCCAGCGCTCATGTTTGTAATTCATTTTATTGAGTAGGTGAGAGCAGCCACGTAATTAACCTATTGAATATGTATTGTTTATACTCAAGTGTTGTTGGGGTCAGTTTGTGACTTTCCTGTAAAAGCGCTAGGTTCGCGCTGTGGCGAATGACGTCGAGCGTGTACCAACTGACGCTGGGAATTAGACAGAAACTGTAGTGAAGGATATTATGATTGAACTATATTTGCCTAAGAACTATTTCCCATTAAGCATAATTTGTAATTCATTTATTGTTAACTAAGATTTGAAGGTTGAAAAGTGCTTATAATTACGTAGGGATGTTCTCATAGTTAGGAAATATGGTGTTGATGCTGCAAGGGGGGGAGGCCATCTTGGCACGCTCTCTGGGTGAGAGCATGTTGGCTTCCTTCTTAGCTGTTAAGAGGTGAGAGAGAGCGGTTGTGCGAGGTGATGTACCATGTATGACGTGGGCGCTTATCGCTGTGCATCGACACCACTAGCCAGGATTTCTAGTTGGAGTAAACCTAAATAAAGTTTCTAGCCTAGCAGTGAACTTATAATGCTAGTATTTATTTGTTTCGTTGCGGTCGAGCCCACCGCGTAGTCATGAGCTGGTAAGTCTTGGTATGTTACGTGGCTAGTAAATGGGAATGTTAACCCAAGATGAAGTTTATTATTTCCTCGCTAAATGCTCCCATGCTGGGAATCCACAATCTAAACCACTTTTTCGAACCCCCCAAGAGAACTGAGTTAAGAGTCGAGTGCCTACCGAGTAGCAGAGGTACAGGTATGCTATTCGGACGGGAACCTACCAATAGCAGTACAACGCACGAGACAAACACTAAAGATGGCGGACTGTGAAACTAGTAGCACTGTGATGTTCCATTTTCATTCCAGTGGAATATTTTGGTACTAACTATCATCCATTCTTGCGGCAAACATTTTGTTCAAGTAGTGTCGTACTTTCGTCTTGAACGTAGTTAATATCTCTGGTCCAGAAACGTAAACAAAACATTGGAACGCAACGATTATGCGATGATTTATAATTTTTATTTTTGGGGAATATAGACGTTAGTAGCTATCCAGCATGGTTAATACCGTATTTTTTCGCATATAATGTGATAATATTTTGCCGATTTCATTGGTCCCAAATCACTATTCGCATTATATTGGTGCGCAAAAGAATAAATAACCCCGGGGTCAGCACACAGTGAAATCTCAGTATAAAGTACTTCAGTATTAAGTAATTTTCATTACAAAATACATAATTCAAAACACCTAGAAAGAGTTTCTAATTTAGTAACTGTTCAGTTTAAAGTATTTTCAATATTAAGTACAAAATTTTTAGTTCCCTTCAAGTACTTTATAATGAGATTTCACTGTATATGCCATTTTTGCGCGACAGTGTGTTGGTTGGGAAAGGGGGTACAGCGGAACCTCGTTAAGACGAAAATACGGGCATAACGACAGTATTTTTGTGCACCGTCAATTTCTGTATTAAATACGTTAATTAATTTGTTTATTACGACACCATTTTCATGATTGCGTAAGTTATGACAGAAAAACAGCAGTACGTATGCGGAATGCGTCACGTATACAACTCGTGGCAGTGAACATCAAGAGTTGCGAGAAAGAATCGATTGTACGCGGCATCCCGTACATCTGGTGGTGCGCTCTTACAGCGAAACTCGGAATCAACAATTCTGACGGAGCAGGCATCACAGCGATTCGTAGAGATCGATACTTTGCGCTGAGTCGACTGTATATCGACGCATGTACACACAAAGAAAATTGCGACACCTTTGTCTCCTGGCGGTAGCATTCCACGCTAGAGGCCAACGCTCAACGCAGCCATGTTATGTTAGCAAGATAGAGTTATTTATATAAATTAGTATTCAGATTACAATTATTTTTCTTTTATTCATACACAAAAAATTTTTCCTTGTATGGAAATACGTCATGAGAGGTGATGTTTTGAAGTGCATATACTGTGCCATTGTTTTAAAGCGTGTATTAGTTTCACGTAAGCAGATTAATAATCAACAGTATTCAACTGGCGAAACGCCGCTTCCGCGCAAAAATGTGTGTCATCCCTTTGTGTGTGTGTACCAATGTAGTTACAAGTATCAACTCTAAGTATTTATACTTCTGTCTGTTATATTAGCGGCCTATTTCCCGTCATATATATATACACACACACACACACACACACAAACATACCTAAGTTAATTCTGTACAAGCACTGCATTTTTATAGTCATAACAACCCCAAATAAAAAGTTGTTTAAGTTTAACATAGCTGTAGGTTTTAAAGAACATTTCTGATTGTGAACTAACAATAATAAGATTTACATAACATCCTGCATTAATGTGCAACTAATCTTGGCTGACGAAGATAATATAAATATACTGCACATAACAACGTGCAAAATTAATAATGCAAATGCTCACAATTTATATTAAATTTATTTTTTAATGTTTTGCATAAAGTATAAAACACTTTGTGACTTAAAACTCAAAATTATTTACAGGCTAATTACCTGTAGAATTTTTTTTATGATTTCACCACTTGCATGAAAACTTATTCTTAATGGCATGTAATTTGTGCTGACACTGTTGTTAAATAAACTAGCATAAAAATTAACACCACAGAACTTCACATCACAAGTTCAATGGACTTAACACTATTCATAATACTAACTTACAAAATCAAACTCATTAGGTACTAATTGAAAGGGACAAAATAACAAATACTAATGAATCTGTAAAATTATCAACTAACTAGCAAACAAAATGTACAGGACTACAGAACCATTTAAGGTTAATATAATTAATACATTTTCTTCAGCATTAGCTTTAGGTTATCTCAGTTTCACTAGACAGTAGCTGGTTATTGGCAAATAGTTTTGTATAGTAGTGTGTATAACTTTTGGCAAAATCTTCTCCATACTGCATCAAAGTAAATTATAATTAACGTATACCAACCGCTTTAACCCAATTACAGTAAAACCCTGTCATGCCATTACATTAACAGTAGGACATACAAAAATTCTAATTTATGAAAGGGAACCATCGGAAGGTAATTCCCTACAATAAAAGTTTCAGTGACAACGAAAGTTGCCTTACAACCTGAAAAAGTGAGAAAATAACATGTTTCGGCTGTACCATTGTAATTTGATAAAAAACACACTTCACAGAATGATGTAGCAAATTTTCACCAGTTAGTTAAAGCTATTCAATTCACATGCAATAAAATGAATCACTGGAGACAAATTGTTTACAAGATATATAATGCACCTAACACTTAAGTTACAGATACACCAAGTATCATGATATCCAAACAGAATGAAACCTAACAAACCTGGAAGGGCCAAACTTAGCAAATTTCAATTAGGTCAGTATAAACAGATGTTAACAAAACCATCTGTGTCCGTACAAAACATCCTTATCACCACCCATGACTACACTTTTTACACTGTTTGCAAGTAAAACCTTTTTCTACTAATTTCTTATTTTAGCCCAAGACAGAAATAAACGAATTCTTTTAACAAAAACTTTAGAACATCAAAAAGAGGGTTACACTGTATTTACTATACTTTACTGCACTTACATAATGAGGAGTGTATGTAAATTACAAACTGCATGCAAGAAAAGTAATTTTTCATACCAAATCAGGTATTCACATTAATTTACATTTGTTAATGTGCAAACTCTGTACAGCAAACATATTACGCAGAACAAGATGACCGTCTGTATTACAATCCTAAGCATAATTACAGCTAGTGATTTGTGAACAGAGTTAAATGATCAAAAACAGAATATTGTAAGTCATATCATTGTAACAGTTCCATTGAAAAGTCATAATTCATAAAAAACAATTAATTTAGCATACCAGAATTTTAGAAATTACAAACATTACAACCTTTTAAATGAAACATTACAAACAATTGAAAACATTAATATTCAAGAAAGAATATTCAACAATGCATCATACAGAATTGGTAAACAAAAAATTTCTCACAAGGCCTTTTAACACTTATCATAGCAAAAGAAGATCAAGGCTAAGAGGTGTATCGTATTTCAAATTTTCAATGGGTACCTAACAGTAACTACCGACACAGAACACATATTCCAAGCATGTACTTAACACGTAAATCATGGTATTTATTTCACCATGTACTCATTTTCAGTACCTTTATGCCAGACACTCCATCCACATAACTGCACTGCTACGGTGCTGTCAGCCTTCTGCACCTGCAAAAAATTTTAAAATAAAATTCTAACTAAAGTAGTATTAACACCTTTCGAGTAATCAGCATGTCCCTACAATTACAGTGAATTCTAGAAAATATTTACTCCTTTTATTCTAATTTTACTGTATTATCAGATCATTTATTGTGGTTCTGTTAATATTCCTATTTAAATAACGTTAATAATTCAATTTCAAGAACGATGTTTGTTTAATCCAGATTGTTCAAAACAGACAATGTTTTATACAGGGAAGCAAAGGCTGCTAGGCAACTAATTACATCTTAAAATTAAATAGAAACATGTACTAACAGAGTATCATGGAGGTTGACAGTTGCACACGTCTGACAATGAAGCCATGCATGGTGAAATGTAGCGATTTGTGCTTCCGTTCAAAATGTGTCGTCCTGTTCGTGTAACTGTCAACCTCCATGATACTCTGTGAGTACAAGTTTCTTTTTAATGTTAAAACAGATGATAAATTTACCAAAGATTGCACATATCAATTATCTGAACACTGTGAATATAAAACAGTGGCAGATAATCAAAATGTACTGCAATAGACAATATCATAGGTTGGCAACCTTAAGACAGCATTCAAAATTTTTTATTAAACATGTTTACTGCTCTCATAGGTCAGCTGCAATGAGATTTTATCACACACTCATATGTTGGTGGTAATGAAAACATATTTAGTACCTATAACTATGTTACTATTTACGACAGCACAATGTCTTGAAATTGAATTTTAAAGACACATAGCAGTATTTTAGTGGGAATAATTATTGTACCAGGTTCAGGTCTTATGGAATACCGTATTTGCCGGCATATACCGGTAAGACGGCAATTTTTACATATTTTTGGCCCTCAAAAATTGCTACTCGTCTTCTATGAAAATTTTTGGTTCAAAAATTTTTGGTAGCCAAAAATTGTTTGAAAGCTAAGCTGTGGAGTTGTATGAAGTTTCAAGGAATTGCGTTTTTTGTCACAAATGAAAACGAGTGCCCCGTTTATTTTAATAAAATTTACGGTACAAAATTTTAATGAGCGTCATTCATAATAAAGGACACATCCTCGCAGCGAAGCGACGATCGATGTGAGCGCGTGCCGAGATACTTTGTCTCGCCAGCCTACAAATCTCGGGCGGAGAAAACTAGGATCTAGGTCCGCATGCTTTCATCCTTTGTCTCGCAAGCACAAGACTCTCGGGTGAAAAAAACAAGGATCTAGATACCGTACCACACATTCATGTGTCTACCGTCCAGTGCTAGGCTGGCAGACAACAGCGCACAGGAATGCGATGACCTGCCGGCAAATGAAGATATTGCCGGCCGCCGCTGCGCATTTCCTTGGCTCTTGGGCGCGCAGAGGGCAGTAGTAGCCAATGTTATTCGTTTACGGTTAAATTATGTTTAAATGCCGGTAATAAATGCATTGAAAATATAAAACTAAATTTTTAACGTTTCAGGCAAAGGAAAAAAAATATTTTTCTGTCTGGAATTTCAAAATTAGTAATTTACTTTTTTTTCAAGATTTTGTACCTTTAAAACCATGACTCGTCTTATATGCAGGGTTGTCCTATACGCCGGAAAATACGGTACATGGGTGATATGGAGTAGGTTTAAATCTTAGCAGTTAGCTGCTGCAACATATTGGAGAGTGGTCGAAGTATTTCTTAGTGCTCGTGTTTTCAGTCTGAGTGTTGCACGTTACAGTACTTGGCTGCTGTATGAATGAATAATCTTATATTGTATTAAAAAATTTGTGCAGGTTAGTGTTTACAATTTTTTACATTACTTTGAAGTTTCATAAAAAAGCTATCAATGATGTACAACGAAGTGTGTTTGTCAGACAGAGGATGAATGGCCACAGAGCTAACACCAAAGAAGCCATAGCTGGAGCGGAGGTTGATCCACATGAGAAGCCAGTTGCTGCACATGCAGCACTTCATAACTCCAACTTTGATTCCTGTTATACAACCAAAGTGGTGAGGGCCCTACCACAGTTGAATAACAAAAACAAAGCAGAATCAAGACACTGGGAACTGGCACATCAATACATTACAAAATCCAGACAGCCACCTGGCCTTAACCTCAGATAACAAACCCTTATTTAAAACTTCCGCCGCACCTTAGTTCGCCCTCTGGCCGCTAAGTGTACTGATTACCAACCACCGCTGGACAATAGACTTCAATGTGCCTCCACTCACCTGATGAAGCAGATGTAGTCTGCGAAACGTGACCGCGCGTCCGCGGAGAAATGTGTTCGTCCTATGTGTGTGTGTTTCTATCTGCAAGTACCATCCTGTGAGTACTTGTGCACAACTCTTTCTGTTTTATTTGTAATTAGTAGCCTAGCGGCCTTTTCCGCCATTGTACAATCCAAATCAGTTATTATTCCACACCACACATGCAGATACGACGAAGTAAGTCACAGTTGTTTTCGTCACCGTCTCGCTACGCATATTTTAATGATAGGCCTATACAGTGAAACCCCTGAATTACACTTCTTAAGGTACCAGTAAAAAATGGTGTAAAATGCAGGAAAGTGTAATCTGAGGGAAGGTTATACATAATGTAAAATGATTAAATGGGACCAAATACAAACAGTGCAAATGGCAGGAAAGTGTAGAATCAGGGGGTGTAATTCACTGGTCCCATTGTATGTACATATGCACACTACAGTAATTACAACGTATAACATGAGAAATCACGTAACTTTTATTAAAGATGATTAACTGCAGGAAAAGCATTTTGCTGGTCAAGGTTTAATATTTCAAAGACACGATAACTAGGCCAAACTTTATTTTCATCGACACGCACGCAGCCAGATGCGCTTGCGCGAGCGAGATTGCAGTGCATGGCTGCCAACTACCCTAACATAGTTTCCTCGTACATTGCGTAAATTTACTTTCGGTAATTGTGAACATTTTCATCTTAATCTTACAAAGACGCTCATTGAAATTTGTTGATCCGTTTTCCTTAGCATGTAAAACTCGTTTTCATAGTTCTAATCAAATTTAAAGTTAACTAAATTAACATTTAAATTAATTTGATCGTTCAGGTTTTTCTACTTCACATTTCCTATTTCCGTTAGTTGTGTTTACACGTGTCGGTCGTGTTAACTGGGTGTGAAAGTTTAATTTGGATCAGTTTAAAATTTATAAACCGCAAACTGTATGCTGCATTTATTAAAAGTGAAGATGGCTAGGCCTATTAAACAAGTCAAAACTTTAGATGAAAAGTTGTGGAGTATAGAAGAGATTCAGAAAAACCAGGGTGAAAAACATGTGGATGTTGGGACGCGACTCGGACTTCCAATCTCCACACTAAGTACAATTTTGGCCAAGAAAACTGAAATCCTGAAACAAACTAGTAAATATGGTGTTTCTAGCAAGAAGCGAAAGTCTGGTAGGGAGTCAACTTTTAAAGAGTTAGAAGATGTCCTCTTTGCATGGTACCAAAAGGCTAGAGCTTCGGATATACCTGTCGCTGGACCAATTTTAAAGGAAGAAGGGCAGCAAATTGCACTCCGACTTGGAGTAGAAAACTTCACTGCTTCTAATGGGTGGCTCACACGATTTAAAGAGTGCCATGACTTAACCTGTAAGAAGTTAGAAGGTTATGAGGCGAAAGATATCTACAATGCCGATTAAACTGGGCTATTTTATAATTGCTTGCCAGACAAGACCCTGGCAATTAAAGGTGAAGCATGCCAAGGTGGTAAAATAGAGGAGCGACTAACAGTGCTGTGTACCAACAGTGATGGCACAGAAAAGTTGAAGCCTTTGGTGGTTGGCATGTCCCAAAACCCTCATCGTTAAAAACATGAAGTGTCTTCCTGTCACATACTATGCCAACAAAAAGGCGTGGATGACTGCCTAGATTTTCACGTCTTTCTTACACAGTTTGCATTGCAGCATGGGCATGCGCTGCAGGAAAATACAGTTGTTTGTCGACAATTGTGCTGCCCAACCGAAAGATGTCACATTTCTGCGAAATGTGAAGGTGGAGTTTTATTCCCTTAATTGCACCAGTACATGTCAACCTCTCGACACGGGAGTCATAAAGTGCCTCAAGCATGAGTATCGAAGGATGTGTGTCCGCAAAGTTATGGGGCTGCTCGACACCAGGAATGATGACGCCAAAGTTGTGCTTAAGCTCAACATCTTACAAGCCACTTACTACAGTAAACTCTCGCCAGTCCGTAGTTCGAGAATCCGTGGTACTCAAAAATCCGTGGTTTTCTAAAAGCAATGTCCGTTTTGATTATTGCAACGTGCTGCGCCGTGCTACACTGCACCTAGCTTCTTCGCGTTTGTGCTGCGCTGTGCCACGCTGCTACAGTAGCAAGCATTAACGGTACTAGTAACAGCAGATGCGGCAAGCCCAAGGTCAACGTGTCTTCCCGCAACACAACAAACTGATAAGACGTGCACGGACACTGCTCCGGGTATTCGTTCATATTTGTTAGTGTTGTTCGTTGTGAGAATGGCGCCGGTAATAAAAAAAAAGAAGCACACAACGTTAACACTAAAACAAAAGTTCGAGATTTGCAAGAAATTGGAGCGTGGTGTAAAGGTTTCTGCAATCAAGGAAGAGTAGGCCTATGGCATCGGCGAGACAACTGTGTACGGCATTAAAAAGAGTAGCGTCAAACTTAAAATGTTTATGTCGAACAGCGAGTCGGAGAAAGGATTTCATGA
>PNEQ01048651.1:0-12584 GCA_003012365.1 Medauroidea extradentata | reverse complement strand
ATCTTTGATTCTACTATATGGGTGTTCTAACATCTGTGTTTCTTACATAAGACGTTTCTGTCATCTGTGTTTCTAACAAATGTGTGTTCTATATTATGTGTTTCTACCGTGTGATTGTTCTAACATTTGCAATTTCTAATGTGTGTGGTTTTTGTGGTGTATTCTATTATATGGCAGTTCTAAGTTGTGCGTTTCTAACATATGTGTGGTTCCCCTGTTAGCACACCTGCTGCTCCAGTCCGTCCAGCTTCTTACCGACATCTTTGGCTTGCATTTTTAACGATAACAAATCTCGCACACTCAGGCAAATAAAATAAAATATAAATAATTATCAAAATATGACCTGGCAATGTTATGAGTAACAGCGATGACTTAAAATATGTATGTAAGCCAGTGAAAAAGATGAATATTCCCGGAGCTCAAACACACGCGTTTACTCCCGCGACGCCATATTTGCACAAAAAATAGGACATGTAACCAGTATTCCAGTAGTACAGTATTCAATATTCCTTGATTCAGTAATTTGTAGCCCCCAACTCGGTACTGTATGTAAAGCACGAAATTTAGAATGACAGTATGAAGTATGTATGTTATCTTAATGTTACTGTTTGAAAACCTATGTTACGTCTACTTAATTGTAAGAATGTATTAAAAACATACAGACAAGAAAATCCTCTTCATTTAAGAAAGTGAAAGGGAATATGTATTTTTACTTCCTTTGTAAGAAAAATAGTGCAAGTAAAAATGTGTATATTCTGATATAAATCTTTTTCCCCTGAATTGCAGTCCATTCGATAAACATTTATAGTTTTTCCCCGCTATCACATAGAGGGAATAGGCTGGCATTCGTATTCCTTAATTTCCTATAGCCTTCAAATATTTCTGCAGCATTTTCTTCCATAAATATACTATCCATGTTATTAAGCAAGCTCCCTTGTGGCTATTAAACCGGGCCGAATACAATGCAAACGTGTAATGCTCCATACAATGTAAACAAGTTAACTTACTTGATTGCTCCACTATAACTATAAATGAATATTCTTCTCGGAAATAGCAGGGAAAGTATAATTCACAAATACTGTTTGTTCTCCCTTACCTTTTCTTACTCTAATATCATTTTATTACCTTTTTAATAGCTCTGTGGACTTCTTCCAGCTTTATAATTCCAACAATCACACACCTACAGCCTGAAGCAGTTGCGCCTTTTATAATAAGTTGTTGCAGTTTGTCCCTCTGCCCCTCCTTTTCCCCTTTTTATCATAATGTAACATTCACCACCATTTCTTCCTTCTATCCTTCTCAATAACTTACTTAAGTGAAATGACATTTTCTAAAATATGTTACTTTAAAATTTAACCTTTGCGTTTTTTGTTTGCATCTTATTGAATAAACAAACTTACGGTGGCAAATGTTTGGCAAAACTAGAAAAGTTTAGATGAGTAACAATTCCGGAGCATAGACCTTTAATGCACATCTCATCATCAATTATTTCATACAGTTCGTAGGCTGTACTTTTACTTAACAAATTCTAGTTACTGACTACACCATAATGTATACAATGAGTACATGTGTATTAGGTTAATTGACTGGAGTTCAGTATGTATTTACTCCTTAGTACTATTTACTAAAATGAAGATTTTAACTAACCTAAGGGAACATATCTATTAATTTGTGTATAGAGGTTTGTTTTATTTTTTTTGGTTTCAACACTATGATGCAGTCTTCAGACATACTTAATCAGTATGTGAGATCTTTCTAAAATTAAAGTATTTGTAATGTAAAGAAATATATAATACACATCGTGTATTTATTCTTAACAGAATGAAGTAACCTAATATTGAAATATTTCTTATAGTTGGTAGGAATTTAACATATGCGGCCAGCATGATAACAAATAAAACACAGCTCGCGTAGTTATTGAACATTACTAACAAGCCAACCTTTACATTTAAAAAATATCTATATGTTCTCCTATGAAGTACACCTTAATACTAATGTACCTTGCATTGTACATACAAAACTGATAACACTGCATGGACAGTGATTAAAAATTGTAACTATTTTCAACAAAGTTCAACTACAGAAATTAAGTAAGTTAAAGCAAAATTGCTTGAAAATGCCATTTTCACGAAATGCATGTTTTTTGTTAAGCAATATAGTTTTCTTATAACAGCAACTTTTACATCCATACATTTGTCAGGTTGTTGCAGGTCCTGATTTGGAGATATTAGACATAGTGGCCAGGTGGCCAGGTAGCAGTCATGACAGTAATATCTTCCAGAGTAGCAGGGTCAGAGTAAGGTATGGACATGCAAGTTAAAGAGAAATGGTATAAAATATACAATAGTTTCTTAATTTAATTAAAAAATCTGAAAATGAATGTACACAGTACATTTCTTAATACTAATACATTATTGTGTTAATATTGGTTCTTTGGTTCCATTATAACAAAATTATTATATTAATTTTCGTAACAGGTTATTCATGTGTTGTGTATTTCTGTTTCAGTCAGTGTCCACAGCTAGTGCAGGAGATTGCACTACGTTATTGGAGGTTTTCCCCTCTTCCCTGTATCATTCCCGCTGTTCTTTTGTTATCCTACAGTAATTTTTTCCCCTATTTACATAGTGTCCCTTACTTAAAAATCCAACTCCTATGTATCATGTTACGTGGAGCAGCCGTGAAATACTATACTTGTATTTGGGATAACCTAAGGTAACTTATCGGTACGGCCTTCCTTCTTTTGACTTCCCATTACCGTTCGAAATCATCCCAGCCTAAGGTTGGAAAGGTTTGTTAGACATTGACATGTATATCCCTGTTGAATGTTTACAGGAACCTTATTACCCTGTTCTCTGCATACCCCAAACAAATGCATCAACACCTAATAATCTAATAATTAAAATTATTAATCTCTTGAACTATCATTTGTAATGTGACAACCTCTGCTAAAATTATGATACACAACATGATATGCATGTATCTAATAGTAATTCATTTCACAAACATAAAATTCTGTAAGTTACTCATGTTTACGAATATATAATACCCTTTTTAAATACATATTAAGCAGTAAATAACTGTCTTTGTTTGGTTAAATGTTAAAGATAACATGTAGATTACATGTATAAAGTGTATTTTTTCTTTTAATTCTTTTCATTGCAGCACAAGTAGAATAATGTGTATTGTAACAGGTTAGAGGAAGGGCAGGTGCAGCCGTTGCTGTTGGGAGATAATGGCTATCCGTGCAGAGAATATCTCTTCACGCCCATTTTGAATGCTGTAACAGCGCCACAGCAAAACTACAACAAGGCTCACAAAGCAACAAGAAATGTTGTAGTACGGCTGTTTGGCGCATGGAAGAAGAGATTCCCATGTTTGCGAAGGGGCCTCGCAAACAAATTACATGCCACAACGAATATTATAGTTGCTACAGCAATATTGTTCAATATTAGTAGGTCTGTTGGCGATACTGTCGATGATGATGATCCTGACGAAGATGATGATGATGATGATGATGATGATGATGATGGTGATGATCCAGCGTATCATGTGCGCGTAGAGGGCAATGGACCCGGTCTGATTGCACGACAGGCTTTCGTTGCTCGTCATTTTTAATTAGTATTGTGTCACACACATGATAAATAATATGGGTTCAAATTTATATGCAAATACAGTGTAAGCCCGCTACTATGAATACAAGATGTTACGAGACGTTCTCAATTAGGAGTGTTTTCTAATGCACCGTCAGTAATTATATGCAGTTTAGGTATTATATAAATGTTCAGTATTTACGAGTGGTATCGTCATGAGCACTTTCGTAGATACTAGAGATTAACAAGCAACTATCATCAACATACCGCGCAAAATAAATTTTTAAAAAATTATAAGTCAACATAATAAATACAAGCGCATGTGATAATCCTTGTTCATCGGCTTAGCATGGCAGAGTGAACGTGAGATACGGAATTGGAGGAAATGCAGTTGTATCTGATAATGCTACCGTGATTTGCTCGACCTCGATTGTTATGGACGCCTCTTAGTACAGAACGAAAGCGAATGTGGGTTGAGAACACAGCATCAATTGCGTGTATTTTGGTTTGTATTGTGATAACGAATGGCATTTCAGAAACACTTTCAAACTAAAAGTAATTTTTTTACTATTAAGTAGATATTGTCGATTAGAATACTTACCAACGTGGGTAAAATGAAACAGCCGCGCGTCTTTTGTTAGACAAATTGAAAGATCTCATTGTTGTAGCATTGTTCGTTTCAGCCAATCACAAGTGAGTGCTGTTTGTTTTTTGTCGCCTTGCTAGACGTCTATTTCGGTTTTGTTTCTCTTACGTTTAGCCATGCTGCAGTGAGTGGAAATGGTAAAAACAGGTAATGCACATCATGAAATAAATGAAATTATAGAATGTTACGCCAAATAAACAATAAACAGCTTCCTATCATTTTTGGAGTCTTGTTTTATAATAGCAGAGATATTAGCCAAGGTAAACTGTACTGTTAGTATTCCTATACCACATACGTCAATACTCTAGAAATTTTTCACATAAACATTTGGTTCTTACAACTAGTAATTACTACAAATTGTTGTGCTGTTACGAACTCTCTTAGTAACGGGATTGCACTGTAATTTGTACTGAAGGATGCTCTGCAATGCAATTAATTTTAATGTTCTCTTTTATTAACACAGTTGAACCCTGTTATAATGTAACGTTGTATACAATTTTTCTGCTCACTAGATTCGTTGTTTTTGGTCCGCGAAACTGTTTTAATACAAGAATTTTCCATACTGTAAGGAATTCCCGTTTACAAAGCAGACAGTTTTAAGTCTTTACAGAAACATCAAAACAAGGTTTCATTTAACATCTTTGCAGTTTATTCGTATACATACAAACTGAAAAGTATAATTTCTTTGTCGTTTAGTATTATTGCAAAATGTTATGTGTAATTTTCAAACTTTAACATATATTTTTCTTTACAATTAGTGCTGATTAAATTTACCGATGCTAGTGTAGTTAGTTGCAAGGGATAACTTTAATACTTAATGTTACTAACTTCACGTAATTTACGCAATTTCAATGAAAGATATTAATGGTTGCCATTGTCAAAGATGTATTATTATTTGAAGTATCACTGGTTTCGGTTAAAATTAAACAATAGGTATTAATTTTTAGTGTTTGTGTTATAGATGTTACGGATAGTTGAAAATATTTTAAACTGGAGTAATGTTACTGATTTAAGGTGTAAGCAGGGGCGAAGTCCATCTATGCTCGTTTTATTGAAAGTACATATTATTTTTACTTTGAGTGAGGAAGCTTAGCTAACATACGTCTACGTAGAAAAAGTAAATGAAAATTATTTACAAGCAAAAAAATAATTGAATATTTGGTGTGGTAATTATCAGCCTCACAAGTTAATGTAAAGATGACCAGCAAAGCGGAAAAATGTTACGCATAGATAAATTAAAAATTGTGAGCTAGATCGCCATCAAAATGTATGAGAAATTATTTAACGAGAAAAAATTGCAAGCCTACATATAATGTATTTTATCATGAATTGTTGCACACGTGCTATATTGTTGTACATCATTGGCTCTGCCTAACTAACTTGCAACATCGCAAATTATACAGGAAATTGAATTTTTACAGCAACAGTACTTCTTAACAAACCCCTTTAATTTTGCAATTGACTTGTAATGACTTACACTTAAAATAACAACTTTACTCCTTTTGGAAGAATTTTTTTTTTATTTATGAAATAACAAAATCAAAGAAGTTTTCAGATTGAACTAATGATTTCAGTCGACATAACCAGCCACTGTTTGAACACACTGTAATGCAGTGTTAATAATAATGTTTAACACACTAATGCTGTAATGTTATCATTTATATGTTATTGAATAGATTTTAAAAAAAACCAATTACTGTAGCAACATTGAGTGTTCTTGTAAGATAGTGCATACTTGGATGTACAATTTTCTGGCTATTTGCCTATGTTTAATATTTTGTTAGTAACAATTTTTATTATGTATTAAAATATATATTTGACATTATTGACGTGCATGTTTTAATGTAATACAGTAAAACTGTTACTTTCACAAGGAAGTGACAATTAAAACTTATTAACAGCAAGAACATCTTTAAAAAGTCTATTTTCTGTAGTGCTGTGTAAGGAAACTGTTGAGATACTAAACTGTACCCTTAGTTTGTTTGCAGATCGGCCATCTACAAGTGCCATGTAGTATGTAGAAGCTTGCTGTACAATATCCGCAGACATTGGCCTTAAAGAAGAAATAAGAAGATAACATACCAGTTTCATCATCGACTACTGCGTATATATTTTTAAGGCAGCAAGGCAACGGATGAAATGGAAGCTGTCGAAAAGTAACAAGACCAAATAATGCATTATGTTCTTGGATAAGTTTTCAAATTGTTGAGGTAAATTTCTTGTTTACGAACTTGTGACTGCACAGGGCTGAAAGGAAATATTATATTTAAATAATATTTTCATATGTATCCGATTGTAAAGAAAATCTGTACGATAACCCAATTTGTCCAAGCAAAAGCAATTATTCTTTTGGAAGCTAATTGAATGGACTTATTCATCAGAAGGCGAACAGCCAACGACTATGTATAGAGAGTTGTTCAGTAGCCATTGAGAAATAACTGAGACACATTCCATGTATTTTAACCAACAGAGTGATCAGATTTTAAAAAAATCTTCCTAGACGATGAATTAATGTAATGATTTATGCAGTAACCGTGATATTAACGTATAGGTTTGCAGATGTAAAGACTGTTGGAAAATGCCTTTTACTCCCGTTTCATCATCTCTACTCCCCTTAGGTAACTATTTAGAAAAATGTGTTAGCTATGCTTTACGTTAATTAATCAGCCGTTACATCTGTTACAAAAAATTCAGTTGTATCAGCAGATATTGAGCATCAATTGTAAACACATTGTGTATATTCGTACAATTTGAAGTCTAATTTAAAGAATACCTACCTAATCCTTTACTGTAAATAATGCACGCATACCATTTACGTACCTTGTATTGAATTTGATAGTTAGGTGGTACGCAACCTACTGAAAAGTAATAGCATCCATCACCCATGAATACGTACACATGAGCTGCTTAAATATTACAAATAATACGTATGAGTAGTGTACAGGTAATTGATAACATATTCACCAAATTTTAGCTCCCTTAATCGTCTAATTTCGAAACGTCTTGGAGTTTATGTGTTTTCTATTCCGGTATGTAACTAATTGAAGTAAAAATCACGACAAGAGTGCATTGAGTTTAAGCTGTACATATGTTTAATAAAAATATTTTTCCCTTTTTTTCACTTTACCATGCGTCCTAAAGAGTTTGGTAGATACCAGTAACTAATATTAAACACATTTCCGGGAATTTCACCCTCTTTAAAAGCTGAATTAAAAAAAAATTACATTGCCGAACATAATTTTTTGTCTTTGCCCCATACATCCTCAAAGGAACCCTAACAAAAAATTTTACATTTCTAGGTTCAGTGGTTTTGGCTGCTGTTTGATATGTACGTCAGTCGAGGTTATCGTTTATACATACAGATTAATCGAAAACACATTTTGTGTCTTTACACTACCTTATTCACAGCTATTTGCTCTGTCTTAAAGTCCAATGTTATAAGTTTGTGTACATGTACGGTGTAAGGAAAAATAACCAATATAGACAAATGGGGTACAGTTATACAGGAATAATAAAGCAATGTAACTTTAATCTCTCTAGTAGTGGGATTTATGAAAAGAGAAAAATTTCCCTTTTTGGTAATTACCTAAACATTACTAGTAAACAATGTTTAACTCTGTACGTGTAATGGTTTGATAGATATTGACTATTAATTAAAAACGCATGATATTTTCTCAACTAAATGAATAGAATTTTTTTTTAAAAACGCCTTAAATTGCCTAATCTGTGAATATGATTCATAAGTTGTAGCAAAAATTACTACAGTAAGGCCAGGTAGATGAAGGAAAAAAAATAAGCATTTCACTCCTGAACGGGATGAATTTCTAAAATTCGTTGGCAAGTACGACCTAAAGGCAAACCACACAAACAGTTTAACGTACAAGTGGACAACAGTTTGACCTGTCATTAGATATGTGAGTATGTTAATGGTTTTTTTATTGAATGTTAGTCCGTTTCTCAAGAAACGTCTTGAAAGCAATTAATTAACACAAGCAAATATTTTCTAATTGATTTAATCTACGAATATACACGTTTAAGATATTTATTCATAGTAGTAGTAAAATCATGTAATGCATTTCGCGAAAATAGACAGATTTGTCACGCCAATCGAGTATTCGGATGTAGGTAACTTTGTTGGTAAATGTCTCTTGAGGGCTTGGTGATAAACTGGATAAATCGGAAAGAAATGTTATTGCCTATGTCAAATACATATTCTTTGATTACTGCTTCCGACTATTACAAATTCACGTGTGAGCGCTAACGTACATAGGAACACAGACAATAATGAGTATTACAGTTTAATTCCGTACTGTAAACATGTTGAACATTATATGCCGGAATAATTTATACGTTACAACTTGTCTGATGCTGAATAAGCTTGAAAGTTAGTGTACCGTCCACGAAATGTTTCTGAAATAGATTTCTGGCTCTCAGTTACATTGACTTTGTTATACACTTATCATTTATCCTTAATATGTACCCAAAAATTACATTATTTACATTTGACATACTTATCATTTTGCTATTTTTCCATCTTACGGTATATTTTAATTACAACTTCCTCAGATTGAAATATCTTAAGGGTATCCTATCGAAGATGATATGAAATGTGTCGTGTGAATTTTTGTGTATCGCTAACGTTCCCAGATGCTGACTGAACGAGGTGTCGCAACTGTTACATATTCCGAATTCTGGAATTACTTATTTCCTTTTTCCATGGTTTGCTGACATTCTTCAAGCTGAATGCTTGGTTAACCCTTACCACAAGTCATGTCAAATTTCCCTTTCAATTCTTATTGTACAAAGTTGTCCGTGAAGACTTTGTTCAGAGATGTAAAGCCCACTTACATTACCCAATACATTACTATTAAATTAACAGAGAGTTAATTTTCAGTTACGTAATTACAAGAAATAATCACATTTGTAGTATAGTGGTAATGTATGAAAATTACGTAGCCTATATTGTGTTATAAATGTAAGAGAATGGGTTTTCTTTAATTTATACGTTTTTCAGTGTTTTTGTCGTATAATATACTTGGTTGGTTCCTTCTGTTACAATAATCTTACGTTCGTGCTTTGTGCTCTGCATGTATGTATAAACTGTACAGTTTAGTAATTGAATACTTCAATATTCATATTATGTACATTTATGCACACCTTCTCTTTGTCAACGTAAAAAAAATTGTTATAATGTTTACTTTTCTTAGATTAGAATTGTAAAAAAAAAAATGTGCATATACTGTATAGATTATATTGCAGCATTTATATAGCATGAATTTGTAATAACTTGCTTTGCAGGTATGTATATATAAAAAGAAAAATTAAAAAGTCAATAAACTTCCATAAAAGTATCATGTTTTTAATTTATTCATTTTCTATACACATACCAGTGATAGTAATTTTGTTTAACGAGTTATATATATTTCTTCAAAAAAGTTATAACATTAGATAAGTGGCTGACTGTACATTATGTCAATTTTCGTTTAGGTATGTAATTGTTACCTGTAATTAGTAGACTATGATAAAAAAGAAGAAAAGGTTGTAGGTAAGGTTTTTTTTTCAAACTGGTACTTCGCAATACGCTATATAGTTACTTTTGATGAGTTAGTTTTTATGTGTTTTTTTATTATTTTTTTTACTACAGCAGACTAATTAAATTTTTCTAACTATGTCCCAGTAATTCAATGTTATATATTGTTAACGTTCACAGGTGTAACATGTGAATATAATCTTATAATATTAGTAACAAGAAATATGCGCACTACAAACAGAAATATTATCACGTAAAGTAAAAAAACTTGCATGCTGTTACGGGTTTCTTACATATATTTTTCATTGTTGTTCTTCGTACTATTTTGTTAGTGTTATGAACAAATTGAATTTCAAAAGAAACTTTTGTACCATAACCTTGTGAGCACTATAAGTTTGTTAGGAAGTTGGGTAACGTAATATGTGACAATGTTTGAAAATGTTTGTTGCCATTGAATCAAATGATTTTTAATGAGGAAAAGAGGGTTATAGGAAAGGAAAAAAAATGGAATTTTTTGTTGTTCAAGTACAATAGCTGAGAAATATATTAGATGTAGTGCGGCATTTATTTTATTAGTGTAATGTCAATTTTAAACTACTCTATGTAGATAATTATGTTCATGAAACATTTGCTAGTTTTATTGTCAAAAATGATTGGTGGTTTTCTCCCATTGTCCACGATGATGAGAGTGCGTGTGCATTTATACATATTTTAATTGATACTTTTTATTGTTCAAGTAATAACATTACTGAGTAAGCAAATTAATACAGCAACAATTAAGTTCAGAATGGAATAATTATATACAATAAAACTATTTACCACATAGAATGTCCAAATGTTCACGGTGTATGAAGCAATATGGTCCAATTAAGTTTTGTTGACTTAAAAGTTTAATGTTTTTTGTGACTCCAGAAACTGTCATCTAGGTTATATTTTAATTGCCCACAACCAGGTACTTATAGAACAGACAACACTTATTTTTCCTCTATTAAATTTCCAATATTAATTCCAAATGGACAGATACAAAAATGCTAGAACGTGCCAGTTGTTATCATTAACTACTTGAACTGTAAAGTGATGCTAGTAATATAAAATGTTATTTTGTAAACAAAACAAAAAGTGGCAAATGTTATAGTAATTTGTACAGTGTTGAATAATTATGAAAAGCAACTACGTATTACAGTCAGTCTTGTAGACAATTATGGTACTTCTGTGTGATCTAGAGGTGCAACATTATTTTGCACATTGTTTTGTTATTGTGTTTTAAAATTTGCAACATTTCAAAATATTGATGAGTGTTTTACACAGCAATCCAAAGAAGGTAAAGAGATATTTAATACATAATACTACTAGACAAAACCATATAGAAAAACATCAGTGTCTGTTTAAAAATAAATTAATTTTTTTCTTTCAAGTATTTTAAAAATTACACACCATACAATTACATATTACTATAATTATGATGCAGAGACTGTAAGAAAACAAGGTTAGTGGACATGCAATTAAGTATATGCTGTACGTTAAGCTAGCGAATTCATGCTGGATTAGACTTTTAAATATCATTAAATTAAATCATCCTCGTTATGTGTACACAGAATGTAGCTATGTTCTTAACACTAAGCAATGCATAACATTGAAAAAATATATTTTTTCTATGCTTTATTACTGATGTAAACAATTACTAATAACTTTGCACGTTACTCTCTTCACACACAGTTGTATCCGTTGAGCCGATTTCCTTTAATTATTACTGCCTGTTATGACAAACAATTGTAACGTATTATTATAATGGTGCACGGTAGTATCATTATTAGAGGTGTTATAAATTTAACTGGAAAAGTAGTTCATGTTTATATATTAATTACATAATACAAAGAATGATTTAAAAACATTTCAAGAGATTACATTGTACAGTACTCCTATTAATATCAAAGGTTTTATTTTGTATCTGTACCTAATTTGTCTAACTTCCGGAATTACCTTGTTACACTATTCAACTATGTCCGAAGAATGAAGTCTGTTTCTAAAAAATGTAAGGAAAATACCAACAATAATAATATATTTTGAGGGAATATTAAGGTTTTTTTGAAGGCATGTTAGGAATCCTACTGGACTGAGATATAAACACATTGTAATCTAAAAGAGAACACAATTGTTACACATCCACGTTCCTAGCTAAGCACTGCTACAGTGCTGTGTATAATAGAATAAGTCGCGCTGTTCGATAGTTGTAAAAATTTCATTTACAAACACATAACTTAATGTTATCTACTCGTTACCTTCATAATAATAACCCGTAACTCCATATTATTGAAATTGGACATTCGAGCGCTTCTAAACCATTTTGATATGGTATTTACAAAGTAATATTACTTAAAGTAGACACAAAATGTTCATTTGTATTAGTGTTGTTCAAAAATATGTATTTTTTCTCATTGTGAGGGAAATAAAATAGTTGTTATCTCCTTATTTCATAATTGATGCGAAATACAGTTCCGAGTCTTTACTGTTAAGGTAACCTAAATGTGTTAGTTAAATGTGACAGGGATTGGTGTAATACGCACGATAAGTGTCCTTTTTCATACATCTTTAATGCAAGTCAAATGTTATCTGTATTTGAATGTTTGAATTAAATATTTGCTGCATAAAAAACTCGGCAGTTTAGTAATAACACAATCTGACCTTTGTTTAATAGGTCATACCACTAAAAGTAGTGTAGTATTGTATGTTTAATGACAGTATATATATATATATATATATATATATATATATATATATATATATATATATATATATATATATATATATATATATA
>PNEQ01048650.1:0-12584 GCA_003012365.1 Medauroidea extradentata | reverse complement strand
CCCTCCAGCCTTAAATACGGGTCCGGAGCCCAGCTAAAACAGTTACACGCACCCCGCCGCCGTTCCAATGATTTGAAACTAGACTGTCGGGGTGCATTTGATTTTACAAACACCCAGCGAGTTATGGAAGCTTCGGCTTTCGGTCTCGCGACAGCACGGCCTCGGATGGCACATGAGGAAACGGCGGAGTCTCCTCATCAGTCGCACTCGTGTTTCTGAACCCTGTGTGTCTACCTGATGACGGGAACAGATTCCAGTTTCCGAAACGTCGTTTATACTGACTGTTTGGAAAACTACTGTGTTTTGTTTCGTTTCATCATTTGTGTCGTTTGTTGTTTTTTCTGTTTGTGTCCGACATATTTGTGTTTTGTTTAGTCTCATCGTTGTTTTGTTGTATTTCTGTTTGTGTTTTTGTCTCGTCTCATCGTTGTGTCGCATGTCAACTCAGCTATTTTATATTCTTGTTATTTCTTTAATTTTTTCTGTTTGTTCATTGTTTTTATCTGACCAGATTCCAGTTTTGGAATTTCATATTGTGTATTTATCCTGATGACTAAAGCATGCTCTGCTTATTTATGTTTTCTTGTATTATTTTTAGTTTTCTTTTAACAGTCATTTATTTCGCAATGGAGTATGTCCAAGTAAATAAATCCAGTTAAACATGTTTTGTTCTTTCAAAGCTTTTGACAACTGTAAGTTGCTCTGATTTACAAGTATATTATTTTAGAAACTGCGCCAGTGAAATGCGAGCTTCATACCTTAAAAATTAATGTAGTAGGTACCCATTATTAATGTATATTTTTTTATTAAATTAAATTTGAAACAAGTACGTATTACATATTAAATTTTGCAGTAAATTTAATTTATTCACTACAAAACTATTATAGGTGTGGCTTGCCAGTGGCGTTCACCTACCCATCTTTGTAGCAATGTCAATTTTGACTCCTCAGTAATGCTATGATATACCGTATGTGATATAATAATTGTAATAATGTGGTTAAATTAACTAAATTCCATAATGATTATAAATTCTTACCAAGAACTTTTGCAAAAATATAATGTTATTTTTCTTTTAAGTGCTGACTTCTGTTGGCAGTTGGATGCTGATTGACTTTTGTGCTAATGGTGTAATGAATTTTTGTTTGATTCCTTAGTAGTCCCTGAAGAATGAGTGAAAATTTTCGTTTTATTAGCCAGAGTAAAAAAGTGTCATACCTACCTAATACTTAAAATATGACAAGGCGATTCTGGTACTTAAATGTTTGTTAATAATAAAATATGTTCATATTATTATTGAGGCCATATAATTTAATAAAAGTTATACCATAAAGCACATAAGGTTCCTATGTAAATATTTCAGCAGATGACCAACAGAACCTGAAAGTATACTTTAAGTATTACAGCAGCAAACTGTTGAGTGTTCCTCAGATTGAGTTTTTCGGGACTCAATTCACAATAGAAAAACAATGTCCCACATCCAGTGTTCACAGGGAGCCAATCCAATGCAGCAAACTGATCAGTTGGTAAGATTAATTACGACTGCATTCTGCCTTCAGTCTTACAAGTACTATAGATGTGTGCTTTAAAAAATTAGAATAAAAACATGAACATTTGTACCATGTGCAATGTTTGTCAAGGGATATCCTACTGCCCTTCATTCATTACTTACCTTGTGTTAGATTTTCAGACATCATACCAGTACTTTCTGTTTAAAAATTACTAATTAACTTATGCTGTCTTCACAAACTGCCTAATATTTGTTGGAAATATGTAACCATGTGCAAACAATGGTTAATTTAAATTAACCGTTGTAGTGAGATTACAGATGTAGTGTCATTTTATTTTTATTCTTTTTTTTTACTCTGTTAATTTACTCTGTGTAATGGAAATGTGTAAGTTAATGTTATTAATCACTGATGAAAGACTTTTAATTTCAAAGAAATACTATAGTAATTTTATTAAATTATAAAAGCCCCTTAGGTCTTTGTTAACCTGCTGATCAAAATTTGACTTAATTTTAATAAGCATAATTGTGTTTGGAATTTTAATGGCCATAATTTTAGCTATGCTATGACTTAAAAGTACTGAAATATTCAGCAGAATATAGAGTTGAGGAGTTTTAACCAGTATCACCAGAGTTTGCTTGCTCCTAGCATAGAGAGTTTTTAAAATTCCTCTTTGATTATAGTTTGAAGTGGTGCTATTAGCGGCGTTCTATTAGCTTCTTCCCGACTCCCATGCGAGCGAGACGTATGCGGCAAGCGATTTTCTGTGACGCCTGTTTCTGCCGCCGTCGTAATTTTAGCGACTCGAGGGAGCTGAGTCATAAAATAGGGAGCTAGACTATTAAAAGTATTAAGCCATTTTAAGAAGAGGCTGTGTTTTGTCCAGTTTTTTTTCTGAGAGTTTGTAGTGAGCATCAAGCCATCGTGGGATACGAACTGTAAGACTGACGCTTACTATCTCTATTTTTTTAATCCCTGTCCTGTGGCTCAATTATTTTAGTTGGACTGAAAATGTGTCAAAATTAAAGTTTTAAGCCTCCGGTACTGTTTGAACTTTTTTTGCAACACTTTTTATTTTGGCCAAATTTGCCTCAGGAAGTGTCTAAATTTTATCTGAACTATTTGGAACTTCTACTAACAAATTGCGAGATTGAATTTAATGTTGATACGTCATCCTGTAGCCTATCCAGTGGTCCTTTGTGTAGTATCTCATGCCTACCACTGGATTAAGTAACCGAACAAACTCATTAGTTTTTTAGCTGAATTTAGAACCTACGGTACTGATTATATTTTACAATTCCAGAACACGTAATTGATGAATGTGACATTTGATATTTTTTGGAAGTGTATAGAGTATGTCAGTAATATGTTTGGAAACAGTAATTTTTCATACTAAATACCACAGCAGCCTGTATTGGCATAGCACCTATTTTCTTTTCTTTGCATTCAAATTTACGTTAAATAAATCAGGATTATCATAATTCCAATAGTTTTTAATGAGTTGCCATCTCAGTGTATTCTCGTAATTTTTATATATTTTTTGCAAGTGTTAAATGTGTATGTGTCACGTGGTTAATGTCTACGTAAGGTTTGTTGTGTCGCACACATCTGAATTAGTTTCCACATACCAGCGTTCCACACTATCATATCTAGTACACATTACACAACCACATACATTTACCTTAACATCATCATTACACCTTTCCCTCGTCTCGCTTACGAGTAGATGTTTAGGCCAAAATAGATTCAAGTAATAATAGGAAATACTACCTGAGGGGAACGGAGCCTGAAGACTGTGACGAGGCAGTAGATACCCTGAACACGTCAGAAATGCCGGCTAAATTAATTACAACCCGCTCGAGTTCCGAGGAAAGCGAATCAGACTGTGAATTTAGCTCTGGTGAGGCACGAGACATGACCTTGCGCGACCTTGCTCAAGAATGCAACATGGCTGCCGGTGACTGCACGACATGCGCCGCAGACACAGCTCTACTACCACTAGCTGCGCGGAACTTAGCCGCGGACGAGCCTTCACCGTACACATCTATAAATGGCCCTATCTTATCCTCAGCAATTAGAGCATCAGATGATCATGCAAATGCTACCACACCTCCACAGCAGTACTTTAGTTCGTCTGATCTTCAGAGCATACTTGCTAAATTTACCACGGAAATGACTCAACAAATTTCGACACAATGTCCGTATTAAAAGCCGATTTAGTTCATTAATCTGCTCAGATTTCTAGAGTGGATAATCGGATGGACGAACTGAAAGCTGACCTGACTTGTCCAATAGCGACAGTTAGGACTGAAATCACCACTGAATTGAATTGCAAGCTGAATGCTATCGACGCACGTGTGACCCACTTTCAGTCGGATGTAGGGCAGTTGCACAAAAGTGGTTAAACTAGAACAACAGTCCAGCACGCTCACGAATGATCTAGCCGAAATTAGGGCAGAACGTGATGCTACGTCGTTGCGCATTACCGAGATGTGCACGAAACTGCAGGATATTGAGGTCAAGGCAGATAGCATACAAACACATGCCAGCACCACGAGCATGGAAGTAAGTAAGCTGGGAAGCCATTTGTTTGTAGTAGAGAAGAACCACACGGAGTTGTCGCGATATACGTGAAACAACTGCGAGTTAATGCCGACCAAACGCACGCTGAAATTCAGGAGCGTATGGCCAAAATTGGATCGCTCACTATCACACCCAGCTGCGGGAATGTCAGCGATGCGCGCATCGTGGAGTTGGAGCAGAGACTGGCGAATGTAGAGAGGCAGCGGAACGAGGCCGTCACTGTGACACTGTCCTATGATGCACTGTGGGGTCAACAACCTCTCTCAGCTGGCTGCGAGGTGATGCCCTCCGCGCAACAACTGCCTGTCTCCACAGCGGAAACAAACAAGCCAGCACCACAGGCTAACCCTTGCCTGTTACACACTCTGGCAAATGTATTGTTTCACCCTTCCAAACATTTGGCAGAACAGTTGCCCACATTTTCGGGCTTTCTACATGAAAATCCAGTGTCCCACTTGAGGAAATTAGAGGAATATTTTTCCTACTTTTCTTTGAGTCAAGAGGACAAATTCAGGTGCATAAAGAGCAGCCCGAAAAACACGGCACGTTATTGGTGGAAGATTAACAACGACAACTTCCGTAACCTCGAAGCATTTAAGGCCGAGTTCCTACAGCACTTCTAGAGTGCTAAGATCCAAGGAAATATCAGGAGCGACTACACCATGATAAGTTTGACCCGAAAAACCAAAGTTCCTTGAACAAAACTTCTGCGAAGTGTTTGAACAAACCAGACATTTCACCGCGCATATGGGAGATGAGGAGCTAGCGGAAATCATAATAGCTCAGCTACCGCCTAGGTATCAAGATCGATGGGCAGATCTGCCCTTTACAAACCTTCAGGATTTTCGGTACCAGTTATTTAGGATTGACCAGTCGGAGAGGCAGAGATAAAACACTGGTAGGACCAAGCCTGAGCGACCTATTCATCAGCATCAAAACCCATCGCCTTTTTACTAACCTCATCACAACAGGCCTGAACATAACCAGAACCAAAATTTTCAAAATAGCCTACAATATCAGTCACAGAATAAATCCAGCCAAAATCACCACCAATATCCTAATAGGCAGAATGACAA
Organism: Medauroidea extradentata; assembly: GCA_003012365.1. NCBI lineage: Eukaryota > Metazoa > Arthropoda > Insecta > Phasmatodea > Phasmatidae > Medauroidea > Medauroidea extradentata. The sequence continues at coordinate 7,420 of PNEQ01048650.1, read as the reverse complement.
CCAGTGCCGAGTAAACTCTCTGGCTAAACAAAATGGTCACTGTCACACTGTCAAGTGAGCTCCCAGTTTGTGAGTGACGATGGGGCTAACCGAGGCCAAGACTGGGGCAGGTACCGCTACCAACCTGACTACAGGAGGGGCAGACCAAACTACCAGGGGTGGAATGGCAGCAAGAAGGGTAAGAGTACCCAAAACCAGAACCTGAAACCGAATGCTTACATCGACGAGTCGGGAATCCTGTACGTCATGTCACCACAAGATCCATCAACCCACAGACCGCCTACACCACCTAAAAGTAACGGATTTCGCTGGCAGCATACAGCCCAACTTGATCAGTTGGCCAGTCCTACAACACCAGACAAAAGTAATCCTAAGCAATGGTCAGGTTCAACTGTAAGTTTTCACAGACAGGGTCAGATGCTACAAAATTCACTTGTCAACACTAGTCCAAGGCCTATGCACCCGGCAAGACCGGTAAAAATGGTTATTTTGCTAGGAATGCTCCACTAGACCCAGCTGCGCCTAACTTTGTATACCCTGCTACACAATCATCTGTTCGTAATGGTGCATTGGCTGCAAACCAGCAGCCTTCGCTAAACTAGAATGGGTTGATAATGTCCGTCCCCCACCATCAACCCCTGCCAGTGTGTTGGAAGGGACAGAAAAACCTCTTAGATTGAGCCAAAATTTTATTTCAAAGATCCAAATTCTCCAGCTATGTTTTCTATGGTTAACACAGTGGAACTAGACACGTTTGATCGAGAGTTTCTGTTGGACGAAGACGATGTACATATCGCAGATAAGTCTGCATTGTGTCCTGAACTACCTCTGCTAGTATACAGTATTAAGGTCCCCATTTTATTAGACAGCAGGGCCGAAATAAGTTGTATGAGTGAGGAATTGCTGCAAGAGATAGAAGCCAGCGGTGTTAAGCCTCCAATGTTTCCAGTATGTCAGATAAAAGTCATAGGAGTTACATCTAGAGCCAGCCCTTTAATTAACCACCAGACTATTCTCCTGGTGGAAGGTCTAGGAGAGGCCAAAGAAGTTCCTGCCCTAGTTGTCAAAGGACTAGTTCAGCCGCTTATTTTGGGAATTGATTTTCTATCTCACTATGGGATCATCATGAACTTCGCTGGATGGCTTATTTATTTTGCTGAAAAGAAGGACAGCACTGCCGTTCCAGAAAATTGGCAGTTTTCGGACAAAATTTTGGGTTCCCTGGGTAAGGACATAAGTTTACATCCTCTATTGACAGACAACTCGTACTCTGTTCCATCCATAGCTGAGGAGGTATCCCTAGCAGTGGCAGCTTGCACCTTAATCGACAATCAACAGCAAAACCAATTGTACCACATGTTAATGCAGCATGCGGAAAATTTTTCGGAAATACCTGGTCGCAATAACATTTATCAGGCCCAGATTAAGGTTAACAACCGTACATCCTTTTATCGCAAATCCTACCCAATTCCAAAGAAATACCTTGCTGAAGCAGAAGAGTTTTTGAAGCTAATGCTCGCTTGGAATATCATTAGAAGATAAGCTAGTCCATACTCCAGCCCTATGGTTTGTGTATGGAAGCGTGATGGGACAGTACACTTGTGTCTAGACGCCCGCGAAATAAACAAGATCATGATGAAAGACAGGGAGAGCCCCGTACAGACTAGGGACATCTTACGCCTTTACCGAGGGGTCAAATTTTTGACTACTTTAGACATCACCTGCGCGTATTGGCAAGTGCCTTTGGAGCCTGGTTCCTAGTAGTACACAGCATTCCTGTTCCAGAGTAAACAGTAAGTATTGGAGGTTATGCCGTTCGGGCTCTGCAATGCTGTCGCAGAGTTCACCAGGTGTTTGGATAAGACCCTTGGTGAAGAGTGCCATGCTTTCGCTCGAGCCTACGTCGACGATATCTTAATAACCTCTGCATCATTTGAAGAGCATCTAGACCATATTCATATTGGGATCTCTAAATTACAGCTAGCTGGGATGACTGTCAAAATTCGGAAGTCACTGTTCTTCAGGGAAGAAGTACCCTTCTTAGGTCACCTGTTAACTCCTGAGGGAATAAAGACCACTCCAGACAAGCTGAGAGCTATTACGGCCTTCCCCACACCTCGAAACCCCAAGCAACTGAGAGCCTTCCTAGGTGTCCTTGGGTTTTATCTAGATTATTCGGACCAAGTAGAAAAAATTGCAGTACCATTATTCTCCCTCCTGAAGAAAGATACACCGTGGAATTGGGCTGTGGAGCATAACACAGCTATGCAGCAGCTGAAGGTCATCTTCACGAAGGAGCACGTGATTTATTATCTTACCCAGGGCAAGGATACCTGCTATACACTGACGCCTCTGCACATGCTCTGGGCCGCAAGTTGACTCAAGTAGATGACGACAGCCGGGAGAAGACAGTAGCCATGGGCAGCCGCACCTTTAACACTGCTGAGAGGAATTATATGGTCACAGAGAGAGAAGCACTAGCGATTGTCTGGGCCTTGCAGAAGTTTAGAGATCTTCTGGGCGAAAAGATTAAGCTGCGTACTGACAACCAAGCTCTGACTTACCTTAAGTTAGGGAAGACGTTTGGCAATCGGCTAACCCGATGGCAACTCCTACTCCAAGAATATGATATAGAGGTGTCATACATCAAGGGAACCGACAACGAAGCGGCTGACTACCTCAGCAGAATACCGGACGAGGGATCAACACCGCTGCAGCCCCGTTGCTCCCTGTGCTCTTGTGTAATAGCTACGCTTTAAAACAGCTATTGGAAGATTTGCCAGCCGAGCAGTTAAAGGACACATTCTGTTCAAAGATCATATATAAGTTAGTTTCGATTCCTCCTTCGGATAAGTTACACCGTATTTATTTCCTGGATGATAACGATGTCTTGTTTTACCACTCTGATTCCAAACCACATTTCTGCGAGTACTGGAAACCAGCTATCCCAGCATCATTAGCTTCGAACCTGACTACAGAAGCTCATGTACTACTATGTCATGTAGGGGCTACAAAATTGTACGAAATGCTAAAGAAAATTATGTATTGGCTTGGGATGTATAAAACTGTTAAGTCTGTAACATTTTCCTGTGATTTATGCCAGAAGGCAAAACACCCGGAAGAAAATTTAGAAGGGGAAATACGAGTCTATCCTACCTCATGAGCCGCTACAGATTGTATCCGTTGATCTATTTGGACTGCTTCCGACCTCAAGATCTGGAGTGAAGTATGTTTTTGTAATGTTGGACTTGTTTTCAAAGTACATCAAGATTTACGCTGTTGTGCAAGCCAATACTAAAACCCTGTTGTCCAAGGTTAAGTTATTTATTCAGGAAATTAGCAAGCCATCCTGTCTGCTAATTGACAAATGCAGTCAGTTTACGAGTGATCTTTGGCAAAAGGAAGTTCGTCGACTGGATATCATACCCACCACTATATCAGTCCACCATCCACAAAGCAACCCAGTGGAGAGAAGCATGCACACTCTGGGAACCACTCTACGTATACTTTGCAATGCAGCTCAGCAGAACTGGCGAGACAAGTAACCTATAGTAGAATTTGTGCTCAATCATACAGTAAATATAACTACAGGTTTTTGTCCCCATGAACTCCTCTCCAACCACTGTGCAGAGTTGTTGGATGTGACCCAGCTTCTGCCCAAAATGAAAGCAGAGCTACCTCAAGATGACCCGGTCACGATTCAGGAGGAAATTTTAAATTTAGTTCGTACGAGATTGTTTACTGCTGCTGAAAGCAGAAAGAAGTCCCCGAAGATTAGCAAGAGGAGTAAGTTTACTGTAGGCGACTTCATATTAAGGAGAATTTATCCTACCAGTACCCTATTTGATAAAGTGACCAATAAGTTGTTCCTAATTTTTGATGGACCATTTGTCATTAAATAATTTGTGCAGAAGAACTGTTACGAGCTAGTGACTATAGATGGAGCACCAGCTGGTCGCTGGAATATCACGCAGCTACGTTCATATGTGCAAGAACCAGAGAAGCAGCCTATAGCTGAAGCATCTGCTTAGCAAGTTATGCTAAAGTACTAGCAAGAGTACCATTTTGAGGAAATTTTTATTTTCTGAATTTAACAGAGTTTACTGCGTTCGTTTTATGTATTATTTACTTAGTTATATTTGAAGCTAACGAGGAGTTGTAGCAATGCTAGAGGTATTATCCTGTTTGGACGGCTTATTATTTTCCTGCTTAGGGAGAAGCAGATATTTATGTGAAGCTTGAAGTTATTTGTGCTCCTGACGAGTGATGCCGAGAACCACCACAGAGCCTATCGTCGATTATATTATTAACATGGAAGTTAAGCTGTATACATTTCGCCTCTGTTGATGAACTCAGTGTAAACCCTGAACGCTATCACTTAGTAGTCACACATCTAACTGCGAAGAAATTCTGTCTTGCTACATATTAGCTTGCTTTCTAATCTGATTTCACTTCTAGCAGCACCTGTATCAGCTGATTTGTTCTGTTTCCTGCTCGCCTGTATTCTGTAAGTCGTTAACTTTTAGAAGTCTGTACATTTATACTCTGTCAATAGTCTGTACTATGTCACAAGTAATTTTAGGTCCTATGAAAGTCAATGTCTAATAAGGGAGAGTACTCTTGTCTAATGTTAATCTACAGAGTACTTACATGTCTGGGTTATCCATTTATTTGACGTTTAGGATCTAGTATTGAGTTTGCAGTTGAAGTCCAAGTTGCTGTTTTGTTGAATAACTTGATCCGGTGCTTGACGTCAGCTATGTTTTCTTCATGTTTATGTATCTTTAGGTGTTAATGTTAATGTTATTTGTGTGTTGTACAGGATGTGTTTAGTTATGGTTGAATTCATATATGTATTTCATTTCACACTGTGATCACTGTCAGTCGTTACAAGAACAATTAGTGTGTTAGTGTGTTGCACATTATTGAGTATTTGCTTATTGTTGTGTTTTATGGTTATTATTTGACCTAATCGCATTGTTTTATTCATTGAGTTATTTTGATTACATGTGTTATATTATTCTGCATTGTATTGTTGAAACGACATTTTAATGTGTACTACAAGTCCTAGCTGTTGTAAGGGAAATGAGATTTCCTTCTCACAACCCGCCCTACCCGTTACTGTTGTCAGAGTCATCAATGAGCTGAATTAATTAGGAGGAGATAGGTAGTAAACAGAGCTGATATTTTACTGTCACACTCCCTCTCCGCACATGTCATTGCTGTGCTTTCAGCTTCCTTAAAATATAAGAAGCCTCTGATGCCAGTGCCAATAAAAGAAGAGATTTCTGCGAGTGGAGAATCCCTACAACCAGCTACTACAAGGACTACGGATCTACAAGAACTGGGTAACACGTGTTGTTTATCAGGAACTTTCAGTACATATTTGCTCAATTTTTAATTATGCTCGAACGAACACAGTGTTTCGAACGTCATGTCTTAATGGTCGTTCGCGCGAATAAACATTATGCGCCTATAAACAGGCCTATCGTAAAATTATGAGACAATATAGTATAAAAATTAATACAAGCCACAGAATGTTTAAATGTTTAAGTGTCTGGTATATAAACAGTAGGTGTTGTGTGAATATTTACCTGCGTGTACGACGAGGCTTTACCGTCACATGCCGCACTTCTGTAAAAACACTGCGCAACTAATAGTAGAGTAGCGAGTTGTTGCTGACGTCACAATGTCGCAGTGCAGCCACCCAGTGTATGGGGCCGCACACTTGTCTATAGTGCCGCCAACTTCTAGCGATGGCGCGCTTTTTGAATCAGCAGGAAAGAGACCACTGCGAGAGACTTCTCAGACCAGCAAAGATGTATCCGGTTTTTTTTTCAGCAATCTGGAGAACTGAACTCTAACAGCTGAAGCTGAAAGTACCTTACTATCTGATCATATTTAAATTGATAGTGTTTATGCTGATTCAAGTTTAGTTACTGTTTTGATTGTTTGAAGATATTGTGTGTCTATGTTAATGTTTCATTATGTATTTCATCTGATTGTTGAACTATGGCCTAATATATTCAGGTGCTATCTCCTAGGTAAATTTAAGTTAATATGCCCAGTTAAATCAGCAGGTGGGGCAATCTGTAATGAGATTACAGATGACCACGGTCTAAGAAGGAGAGGTCTTGACACTCGCGCTAAATGTTTGAACCCTTCGTGTCGCCGGATAGTTCTGTTAGCTTCCGCAGCGCTAGTAGTAATTTGGTGGAAGATTAGTGTAGTAAACATAGCGAAGCGTTAATAATTTTTATAACGAAAGTGTTATAGAATGACACTAATGTTTGTTTATTGATAGTGTATTTATTTTAAAACCGGGACACACCATTTCGTAACTGTTTTTACTCTTAAAGTATTGCATACTGTGATTATGCCTAAAATGTTTTGTTAGAAAGGGTCGTGGTCCAGTCAGACTTATAATTGACCGAGCGTTTAATACTGCCGGCTTAGTGACATATTACAAGCAATATTATTTCTGTAATATTGTGCCGTTATGAATTACATTTGCAACCTAACCGTAGATTCAACTGAGTTGGAATTTCATGTTGAGGTTGTGTTTGGATGTAAAGGCTCAGTATGCAAATTTTCTTTACGTTTTTGCCTGCCAGGATAAATATTATGATTACAAATGTTTTGTAGGCAGAAAGCTACGTTTTTCTGTGCCAATTTCTTAATGTGGATGATGCAATGACATTTTTTAGGGTTTTATCAAATATGCTACAGTTGTTTCGCAAAGTATGTCAACAATCTGCAAATATTTATGCGTTTGTTAAGAGCACGACAGCACTATAGAGTTTTAAGCCTTTTCACCCGCGATGGTCTACTTAACATGAATAATAAATTTTAAGTTTTCTTTTCCTCTGATAGGCTAAACCTGAATATTGAAATTGAGTCCACCCTTCCCATTCCATCCACGTAAATGGTACCTACCAAGACTAACAAAATTATTTATTTAGGATTAGGCCAAATAAGATTATGTGACCTTAAAACACATTACAATGAATGCAAAAATATGCCAGCATCATGATGAGCAAGGAAAAAAATGTGAATTGACCATCTCACAAGTGACCTCATTGGCTAGGGATAGTAGAGAGCTGAAAAGGCAAGGCAGGATGGTGGTTGGGGCCACATTGCTCTCAGCTTGTCCCCATCTCTAGCAGCATTCATGAACTTTGCCTTCTCCTCAGCTCTGGACTATAATCACTACTAATGTTATGTAATCACCAACTGCATGCCCTTACTAGGTAATACGTACAAGGCTAATAATACAATATTGATGTATGTAAAGTATAGAACTCTTCAAACCAGTTTTAAGAAAATAGTGATGTTAGACTTGTCCATAGTGATGACACTTCAGCATAAAAAATATGGTGACCATAGCTTAGCCTAGGAGTAGAACTGAAGCACCAAAACT
>PNEQ01048649.1:0-12584 GCA_003012365.1 Medauroidea extradentata | reverse complement strand
CTCAATAAAATTATAGTTATTACGAAAGTAAGTATCTAAGGAAATATTTTATTTATGTCCAAATAACATATATTGTCCAAAGTTGTGACACGAACCAGGTTTAGCAGTTTACAAATTACTGAGATTATTGCAATTTTAAGTAATCTAACTACTCAGAATCGGGAATCGAAATTAAAGAATCGGACTTAGAATCGGAATCGGTGAAAATCTGTACTCAACCCATCACTAAAAGGAAGTAAAAGTAAACAGATGCTCTCGCTGCGTCTGCAAATTAAATCAATTTTATGCATACAACAATGAAAATCGGTGCCCTAATTCCGTGACTTTTCTGTGACTTCCGTGGCCAGTAGACACCCTGAACACTTAAGCGGCCTGTTTGCAAACCTGTTCCTGTGCGATATTAAAACACGCAATTAAATTATTTACTGTTTAATAACAACAACGGTGCTAGTATTTTTAAAGGACTTAAATCACAATTAATATTCCATTTTATCAATGTCCCTTAGCTATTTAATAAATTTTTTGTTACTTTTTTTAAGGTTCCTAAAAATCCATTAGTTAAATAGCTGTTTTCGTTATTCCTGAGTTCGTTAAATTTTGTTTGCTATGCTGTAGTGTGTACTACCATCTACACATAGTGGATTTCAAGACGGAAAGTCTGCAAGTTACATGGCACCAATAATTCTGTCTCTCTTTTATGTTTTCTCGACGTGTAAGTTTTAACATACTGTCCTTCCGGGCTGGATTATTAGTGCCTCGCATGACCTCTAATAAGCTCACCGATGCCACGTACTGCACAAATCAATTCCTACGCATGTAGTGAAACTGCCAACACCAATAATCCATTCAAGTATTACTATGTACTTCAAAATGAGTTAAGGGAGGCAGGAACATTAACATGACTGTACACACACTAGCAATTAAAAATTATTTAATGTACAGTACTTAATGCTGATAATTTTTTACAGTCTGTAAACAATGTGAACTCTTTTGAAATGGTACCAACAAAACTACCATATCAACCTGACGGTCGCATGCAGGAATGCCTCTTACAGAAACGATAGGCCTACATTAAAAGAATAAAGAAATACCACACTGCGGCTTGCATTAGTTGAAACAAAATTTTACAACAAAACATCAGTTGATGTTAATGCTGTGACTTGCAACTAGAGAGAAAAGTTGGCCAACTACAGAAAGCAATATATCCAACGAGCGTTATAAGAATAGTGTCGCCATAAACAGAAAATTCAGATTTCAATCCTAATGTAATTTTTGTGCTTCATTTGTAACAAACAAGTATCAAACAATGCAATCAGCTGTAAATAGTAGACCCTCAATTTAAATGACGGATCTAATGTCACAGCAGGACTGCTTATAACACTTTCCTGGATATAACACAAATTTTCACTGATCCCTTGAAATACATTTTAACAGAGTTCTACTGTATGTTGATAGATCACAGTGTCATTAGATCCAATGTCGTTTGAGGTTCTACCATATACAGCTGATTGCATTGCTTGATACATGTTTGTTAGAAATGAAGCACAAATGTTACTTTAGGTTTGAAATAAGTATTTTCTGTTGAATGGCAACACTATTCTTATTACGCTCGTTGGTTACATTGCTTTCCGTAGTTTTAGTTGGCCAATTTCTCTCTCTAGTTGCTAGTCACAGTATCAACATGGCTAGCTTTATACAATTGATTATTTTCTTATAAGTTTTTGTTATGTATAACTATTGCACGCAACAGTGTACCGGTACTGTTATTTTATTCTTATCATGCAGGCCTATGGTTTCTGTAAGAGGCCTTCCTGCATGCGACTGTCAAGTTGAAATGGTAGTATTGTTAGTATCATTTCAAAACTGTTATCATTGATTACAAACTGTAAAAAATTATCAGCCCTAGTACTGTACATTAAATAATTTGTAAACACCAGTGTATGTACAGACTTGTACATAATGTTCCCCTACCCCTTTAAACCAATTTGAAGTATAGTAATACTGCCCATTGGTGCAGAAAGAAACTTTTAAATAAACCTTTACACATTTAGTTGCAGTTATTTCACATTTACAATTCTTTTGGCATCCTTGGGCAGTCTAGAAGTATGGTATTTATTTATGCAGTAGTATGCTACTTACAGTAAATAACTCACACTGAAGAAGGGGTCTTTACTGCATGGTTCTACTGTTCTATTTTACCAACTACCAATGTGAACAAAAACATTATATCACAAGGAACAATACTCACGTTCATCATAAGGCCTCAAAAGAGTGAGAGTAGGAACTTGTGATGAAACAGTTGCAAATGAAGCATGTTTCATAAAATGTGAAGAGCCAATCATCTGCTGATGGTCACGTGACAAAAATACTCTCTGTAAAATAATTCAATAATCATTACATACTTAATCTACAAAAATGTGTAGCTATAGTAGATTCGGGATAAAGTGGGCACTTTTTAAACCCAAGTTACTTTTTAGCTTTTACTTAATTTATAGTTTCTTGGCTCTTTTTAACAGAAAAAAAACAAAGCCATTTAATTAACAACATGTATAGATTGCACAATAATCACAAGTAAACATCTAAGCTCACAATAAATATAATTATTATTCTAGACAAGATAGTCTTCAAAACTGCTCACTTTATCGCAATACATACACTTATCAAAAACATGTACGCTGAAAACTTGCTGAAACAAATAACAGGATCACACAACATAAAGCCTACACCAACAACGAACTATGTAATGTTAAAAGTTTCTACAGCATTTAGTTCTGTTTGGACAGTCAAATTAAGGCACCTGACAAATGCATAATTTCTCTGATCTCAAGTTTTTTTTATTTAAGTTCAATAGGCATACTGTATTGCAAAAATGTTATAGAACAGCCCCAATTTTAAGAACATTTCAGATTATTATAATATCTTTGCAAAATCAAATCAGGCTAAATTCAACCAAACATAACAAATACAGTACTGTATCTGTGGTCGGAAGATGTATCTAATTTAATGTGTTTTAACAGTCACACTAAGGTGTGCAAATAGTATTCGAAAATTCATATATCATAATCTACAGTATTTTCACATTGAATGTTTGAATAAATGCCACAACCCCCCCCCTCCTCCTCCAATTTTACAAACACGGTTCTATTAATTACATTTGTAAAATTACTACCTTCATAAAATTGATAGGGCCCTATTTTTTTTTTTTTTTTCGAAAACCCCCATCATCAAATTTAGAAACTGAATTTTTCTATAAAGTGCCTTTAATCAGACCCCAATTTTGTATCATTCTAAAGGAATACAATAAATGTGATAGTCAAAAATATAATTTTTTAGGAATAGCCAGATGTTTTTCCATTAAAAGCATACATCCCCTCCCCCCTGAATAGTAGATATGACTGATCCTTACCCCCTCCTTTTTCTGGGGAAAAAACTCCCAAATACCTTCTTGCAAGTGCAAAGCCCATTGAAATTATTTTTGCCGAAAACCAAACAAAATATTAATAAAACAATAATTTACACTGATAGAAGTCTCCAAAAAAAAATATATATATATGTGTCAAATTTGTGGTTATCTCCTTCCATTGCCACCATAAGAAATTTTAACACAGTATGCATGCATTAGTAGCCAGCAAAATGCATACACGTAAATATTTAACCAAAGTAAGAAGAAAACAGATTGACTTATTCTTTTCACAACATTATATAACCTCTAGGGTTGTGCGAATGTGGGTTTATATTTAATGAAACTGAAATTAAAAACACGTAAATTTCACAAAATCTAATTTTAAATTAATTTTGTGAAAGAGTCACGGTTCACCTTAATTAAAGTTATACAAGAGTTCTATATGTTGAAAATAGATTCTTTGTGTATTTACTTAACTCTGAGAGACAAATCAGCTACAGTATGTTGTACCACTAGCAATCGTACAGTGTAACAATTGTTTTCAAATATTCCTGCTAAGCAGACACGGCAAAATAAATTTACAGTAGAGGCCTGCAAACATTTTAAAGCTGAAGTTGTTAGTAAACTAAATGAACAACTGATAAGAACTAAAAAATTCATGAAAGTCCACATTATGTATTAGTTATCCTTTCGTTATAACAAATGTTCTATATTGAAGTATCGTCAAAACAATCCATTGACATTCGACAAAAAGTTAATTGTGGAAAGAAAAAAAAAGTATGCAAAAGTTGGAAGATGCATGATGGATAGTAGTGATGGGTCGATTCCGATTCCAGAATCGATCGATTCCATCGATTCCACTGGAATCGAAATCAAACCGAATCCCTGGTTTTGGAATCGATATGACTAATTTTTAAAAATAAACATCCCTGTGAACATATTTTAGTTTCACATGTATCACTGATCGGCTAGAGTGATTTTGTGTACAAACGGCAAACTATTTGAGGCTTCTTATATTATTGTCGCCGATATAGCGCACGAAAAAGCAATACTAATTCCATTGATAAACGTCAACTATAAAATAAAAACTTGTTCGCCAATGATCGTCGTCACATTTGTTTAGACAATTACGTTGCATTACATTCAGTATCAAAATAAATACTTATACACCAAGCTGGACAGCTACTAACGCCTATATCCCCAAAAATAAAAACTACAAATCATCGCATAATCATCGCATCGCAACGTGTTGTTTACGTTTCTGGACCAGAGATGTTAACTACGTTCGAGTCCGAAGTACGACACTACTAGAACAAATGGTTGCCGCAAGAATGGATTATAGTTAGTAACAAAATATTCCACTGGAATGAAAATGGAACATCATAGCGCTACTAGTTTCATATTCCGCCATCTTTAGTGTTTGTCTCTTGCGTGGACTTGCCCAACTGAACGTAGCATATCTACGACGCCTCAAAATATTAATGAAGTTTGAAAACACTGCAACGGTAATAAACGGTAGCGAATATGTAATGAAATTGTTCCGTCGATAATTGTAAATCTTTTTTTAATTCACAAATATTTTAAAACGTATGTCGGCAAAGCAGAAAAATATAGATTTTTTTTAAGTACGACTCGCAGAAGCGGAAAACAAAAACTTGAAGAGAAACGGAACTTGGAAAACTATCGTATTAGTGGGTTTTTATAATAACCAAAAGTTCCTATTTACCGGTAAATTTTTATTCACATATTTACTACATAAGTACCGATAAATACTGCAGATCACGAAATGTGTTCCCACCAAATGTGCATATTAAATTACAGTATGCACAAAATTAGGTTAACAAACAAAACAAACCTAACCTCCAAGGCCTAGTAAGTTATATAATTTAGTCAAACTGCACAGATCTCATATTTCTAAACATATAAATAGGCCTATGTGTGTGTTTTATGTATGTAACCTAGTTCATGTAATTGCATTTCTTTCAAAGGGACTATGAAAGTTTTATGTATAAGAAAATAAAATTAGATAAAAAAACTTAAAAGAAAGCCTTAGAATCTGAATCGGAATCGAAGAATCGAATCCCAATTTTAAGAATCGATGTTGGAATCTGTGTATTTTAGGAATTGACCCAACACTAGTGGATAGATATCACAACTGCACGACAGTTTCCAAGATGGCTGATGGATAGCGCCACCACAGCTTGTCCTTACCGAAAATCGTCAAAAATTATGTGTAATGTATACCTGGTTGCAAGGTATCGCTGAAACAGCCAGTATGTTTTCTAAAAACAAATTAAGAGTTTTGGGTACATAAAATACACTAGCGTCTAATTTCCAAAAACTGACATAACCATGGTGGCTCAAAAGATTCTACACATGGCTGAAGATAGCATAATCATAGGCCTTTACATATATAAACTGCCAATTTTACAAAATTTGAAACAAATTATGCCCCAAATTATTTGTTTTAACTATGCACACTGTTCAAACCAGTAAAAAAAAAAATTAATTTCGTAGTATTATTGCCAGGGGTCGTTTAAGTATGTAACCTACAGTGGACATTTACTGTTTGCACAAGGCAAGAGAGACAGAAGATAAGGTGACTGAGAAACAGACAAGAGAAATGCTATACTCCAGGTGAATGAGTGTTTCCATACAGTATAAGCTGGAATGACGCGACAAGTACAGTCTCTATTTACACCATAATACATAGAAATTATGGCAGAGGGAGAAGGCCAGCTTGACACGGGTGGCGCAAGCCATTTCAAACAGTCACTGCTGCATTTGTAAACTGATTTTTGCCACTTCAGTGTTGATTTAAATTCTTGTTGTGTTTTTGATCATTTCCAATATTTGAGCAAAAACAGAGTCTACTTCGGATAAGTTCATCACTAGACATAAAGAATTAGAAAACTTACTGTATTGGCCTGAATATAAGACAATACTTTTTCCACTAAACGAGAATTATAAATATGAAGGTCATCTTATAAACTTAGTCTATTATTTGATAGTACATTAAAAAAAAAAAAAAAAAAATTTTCAATATTTTAAAATATAAAAAGAATGAAATTTCACATCACTGCAATATTATTTTACCTACAACTTTCATTTGAAAATGGCAAGAAAAACGGTAACACCATTTCAAATATTAATGGCATAATAAAACGTAAACAAACTGACGTTCCCGTGTTTCATTAGCACCATAGATATAAAAGTATATCAGACCCTATATTTTACGAATACCGACGGCTCCATTTACGACATTCATAAAATCGCTACCTTCACAAAATTGATTGAGGCCTATTTTGCTCTGCACACTTTTACCAAATTTTAAAATTGCATTTTTTATGCAAAGTGTATCCAATGGGGTCCCGATTTTAGTAGCGAAAAATAACACAAGTTATCATTAAAATGTACATTAATATCACAAGACGGACGTCTTCCAATTAAAAGGGTACCCTTGAACGGAACATATATGTAACTTAACTATTATCCTGGTGGAAAAAAACCACTGGGCACTGAATGTCTTTATGCGAATCATAGTCTGACATCCGCATCATTTCACACAAAAAATGGCAAATAATAATTGAAAGTAAAATTTATGTCTATGGACGTCTTCGGATTAAATTCACACCTATGAATGAACAATATGATAAATACAGGTCACAAAATAAAATAGAACAACACGGATGCCTCTTGCAATCTTGCAGTCTTGATGTTTTTGTATTTCGTAGAAAAATTAACCTAAAATGGTTTAAAAGACTCTTGTCAAAAGAAACCAAAATTAGTTATCCATGTAACATATTGTTTTAGGCGGTCATGAGGTTGGTGTACTTTCCTGTTTCCTTTGCAACACCAACAGAATGAATCGAAATTTCATAATACACTCACATCTTGTGTTCTTAAAAAATTAAGAAGTTATAAGACAGCCTTTGTGCTGTGCTGTGTTCAGTACGTGCAGCCTTTAACAATGGCACACCCAGATATTGTGTATGTGAGGCAAGAGTCGACTTAATTGCAAAACAGAACCATCAAGGAGTTCAAAGTTAGTCACTTATGCCTTTCTTAACTGTTGCCCGGTCATGTTTACTTTCAGATGATCGGCCTGCTGATGTGTAGTGCTGATAACTAGTCACCCATTTTTTTTTTGTCGTGCATTCATTTTGCTTGCAGTCATGCAGTCACATACTCTGCCACAGCGCGATTCTCTAAACAAATTGTATTTATTCACAGAATCATGCAAATACATTTTTCATCTGGTTGAAATCACGCATCATATTCATATAGAATTCCACATATGTCTGAGAATGTAACCTGTACAACACATGCAGGCCATTGAAAAAATTAGACCATAAAATTTCTTGTAAATAAAATACATCCTAAAATTAACAGTGGTTGAAAATTAATGCCAAAAATCATACTAAACAAAATTTTCTGAATCGAAGAAAGTTTAATATTCAAACTTGTAGCAAGTTGTATGGTGGGGGACGTGCCTACGTCACACCTTTCCTTAGAAAAAACACATTCCTTACCCTTTGTGCTCCACAAAGTCCGACACAAACCTGTCCGGATGCCTAGATCCAAATCACAACGATACCCCATATCATAAGGTTACAACAAAAATATAGTTTAAACAAACTTTTACGAAGCTAAAATTATATAAATCAAGTACTGATGGCTTCAGGGTGTCTATTACCTACTGCATAGCGGTGTTTAAAATCATACTACACATTACTGTATTAAGATTATCATTTAAAATATTACACTACTATGAAGACCTACATCTGAACCAGACATGAAGAGTTATGAACTGATAGACATAAAATATGACCCATCGAGAATTTACAAATATTTTATCAATTAGGGAATTTGAGTGTATACCTACTTCTATTTGGTATTACGTGGTTGCACAGAATCAAGATTCACCTGCTCACTGCTTTTCATACTTCACAAATATATTTATAAAATCTTTGAAAAAGAAAAATATATTTAAATAACAGAGAAAAAAATATTATTATTAACTTGGCGACTTGCTGAGGAAACACACCTGAAAAGCGAGAACCTAGCTGAATGGAGGGGGGCAATGATTTTCTTTCCATCGGCTAAACATCCTTATGTGGCATAAACTGCTGAAGTGTCTTACTGAAAGAAAGAGCCCCTTATGTATGAACAGAGATGCCAACCTTGTGGAATGCCTGTCAGTAGTAAGCAACATTTTGCTATTTACCCACCCCTCGTGATGAAGCGGAGGGTCTGGGGGTCTTCCTCCAGAAAAAATTGGATTCCTATGTGCAAAATGGTGCTATTTAAAGAGTTTTCCTGGTAAAAACATCAATATTATTTTCATTTACTATCTTAAAACGGACACTGAGAAGGGCTGATAGTGTTTGAACAAATAATGTCAGCTTAACTCATAACAATCCAACAAAGACTTAAATGAAAGGTAACTTGCAATTCGGACAAAATTATCACTCACAACACAAGTAACAAAAGAAAAACTCAAATACTTACCGTAAATTTGATAAATATCTACCGGTATGTGTGACCCAAGTTGAACAGTTAGGCTGCCATAAAACAGGCACTACAGTAGAGTCCCGCAAACTCGGCACTCGATAACCCAGCAGTCCGGATAACTCGGCCACACCCTGACAAGGAGATTATCCCAGCGCGCAGACTCGTTCAAGGTCCCCCATTCCTTTGTCTCGTGCCACATCCCCACTCCTCCCCACATGTCTGGCACCGGCGCGTGCTCAACCATTCAGTGTTTAGTCTACCTGTAGTCTTTGCCAGTGTTAGTCAATTTCGTAAGTGCATTGCGCATCTCGGTGTGAGTGACTGAGTTTAGGATACTGGACAGTACTCTGCGATGGCATCTTCTGTTAAAAGAAAACAAGTGAACATGTCTACGGAGCAAAAGTTGGTGGCATTAAAGAGACTTGATAAGGGAGAAAGTGTCAGTACTGTAGCCAATGACTTGGGAGTCGGCAAAAGTACGATTGGAGACTGGAAGAAGAAGCGGACAGAAATCGAGTCATGGTGTGTTAAGAAAATGTGTACAGAAACATTGAAAGAAAGGAAAAGTATGAAAGAAAGTGACTTTAATGAGGTCAATGAGGCATTATACATTTTTTTGCCAAACAAGAGAGAAGGGTACGCCAATTAGTGGGCCAATCTTGCAAGAGAAGGCCTTGAAATTTTATGAATAAATTAAAAAAGACAACGATCCTAAATTTGTCGCAAGCACTGGCTGGCTTGATCGCTGGAAGAAACAATATGGAGTCCGTCAGCTTAGTATTTGTGGGGAAAAACTATCTGGGGACACGGAGGATATGTTTAAGTTTAAGGAAAACGTGCAGAAATTTATCGAAGTTGAAGGTTTGACCGGAGAGCAATTGTACAGTTGTGATGAAACTAGGTTAAATTTTAAACTGTTACCAGCGCACAGTCTTGCTTTCAAGGATGAACAGTCAGCCCCAGGTTTTAAAAGGAGCAAGGAGAAGAGGGTAACAATCCTAGCATGCAGTAATGCAACAGGTGAGCACTAATTAAAACTTGGTCTCATAGGAAAATCAAAGAAACCACGTGCATTTAAGCACATTGAGATGGGTAAACTTTCAGTTTGGTACAGAAACCAGTCACATGCCTGGATGAGCTGTGTGATTTTCAAAGAATGGTTCCATGAAGAATTTGTTCCCACTGTTGAGCGGTTTTTAAAATCTAAGAACCTGATATTGGACAACGGATCTTCGCACCCAGATATTGAAGAGTTAACAAATGGGGACATACGAGCAATGTTTTTACCACCCAATGTCACAGTGTTACACCAGCCAATGGACCAAGGAGTTTTGGTTAGTCTCAAGAGAAGATATAGGCGCAAGCTGTTATCATCCCTCCTTTCTGCAAACGATGATGGCCAAGGTCTGATCCAAAAATTAAAGACAATTTATCTATTGGATGTTGGTGGATGGGTGGCAGATGCCTGGAACGAGTTAGTGTCATTAACACTAGTTCGTTCCTACGAAAACTCCTTGATCATGAGGGAAATGAAGTTGTTGAACAAGATGCAGAAAATGTAAACTTACTTGACCTCCTGGATGTGCAGGAGCCAATGAAAATGACGTCTAACAATGGTTCCAGAATGATACAGAGGAAGACATTATGAACGATGCAGAAATAATTGCGGCTGTCATAGTTAATGAACAAATGCCGGAAAATGATGAAGACATTGACGATGAGGACATCACCGTACAAACTCCTAAAATATCACATAGTGAGGGACTAAAGGCTGTCGAAACTGCCCTTCAGTATTTTGAACAACAAGGTGCGTCGGTAATGGACTTACTGTTCCTTCGTCGTCTTCGTGATGAAGCAGCAAAACGCAGAGCGCAGTGTGAAAAACGACAGGACATTACACATTTCTTTAAAACAAACTAGGCAGTGTTGCAAAGTTGGCGAGTTAATTTTTATTATACTAGACTGTTTTATGCTTTCATGAAGTATTTTTCTGACTTCTGTCTTATTATGTAAATTATTGTTCACTGTGTATTCATTAATGTTCATTTTCATGTAGCAAAGTGTCTATGCCTTCATAAAGTACGTCCTTTTACTTCGTCAGCACAATCTTATTTTATTCCCGATAACTCGGTGTATTCACAAACTCGGCCAGCCTTCGGTCCACATTAGGCCGAGTTGTCGGGACTCTACTGCACTAGTTGTCCTGCAACATATTATTTGTTGCTTGTTTTGCACTCGTGAGGTCCTTCTTTGAGAACTGATTTTGGTAGCATAATTCAGAGCAAGAAACCATGTTTGTTTTTCCCACCAAAAGTGCACTGAGTGTGTTTGTACTCAAGTTGCTTCTAAAGTCTGAACGGTTTTTGCAACAATGCTGAATATACGCTCAGTCGAAACATTGCTGTGTGGTACAAATACTACAGTAGTACCCCTATGATACGTTCCCGTATTATACGATTTCCCGCATCATACACCATATTTCTTAGGTCCCGTTAAAAACACTATATTTCCAATGGTGTGTATTCCCGCAACATACACTGATCATATAAATAGTTTCCCGCATCTTACTTTTTTTTTCATAGCCGCAACAGGTGGAAAAAATTATGTTTTAGGCTAATTTTGTGTGACAAAATCGAGCAATTTGCATTTAAATTTATACTTTTAACGGAATACGTCTCTCAAACTATTGTTTACTTTAATCGCAAGAAGCAAAACAAACTATGGACCATAGATGTTGTTACTTACTCAGAGACTGTGCACTTTGACGCGAACATCTATGGCTAGCGCGCTTTATCTGTGACCAGTAGCGCTGTCAACAAGGCTGTTTTCTTCGACCACTTTGCGAGTAACTTCGTTCAGTTCACACTTCGGAAGATGCCCTACAACTTTTACCAGCCATTGAACGGAACACGGGTGGACTGTCATCTTTGTGAACATATCCTTGGCGCAAAAAGAAGACGTCCGGTTATTCTGATTCACGACTCCGCTATATAAATAACAGTTTATTTTTTTGTGTGAAATTCAGCTAATATAATAACAATTTCTTTTTGTGTGAGATTGAAAACGCACGAATTATGGACTCTTCAACCAGAAAACGAAAACCACTCACTATAGAACAGAAGATGGGTATTTTGAAGCAACTGGATGCGTATGCCGATACACGTGTATCATTAGCAAATACACTCGGAATGCCGGTGTCGACGATTAACACCATTGCTAAAATGAGGATTCAATCGAAACTGTGGCATAGAATACTGGGCCGATGGCAAAAAAAAATCAAGGCTATGAAGACATCTCCATTTGAAGAACTGGAGACATTGGTTAAGGATTGGTTTATCAATACACGTGCAGCTAATTTCCCGGTAGATGGAAAATTACTTCGTGAACAAGCTCTCTACATGGCAATCCGCCTCGGCATTGAAAACTTCACCGCTTCGAATGGTTGGATTGATCGCTTTAAGTAGAGAGACAACATTGTTTACAACACATTGTGTGGTGAAAGTAGGAGTGTTGATCCAGACACAATTGAACACTGGAAGGACAATCTGCCATCCCTTGTGCGCAACTATGAGCCGTGCAATATTTTTAATGCAGATGAAACGGGCCTTTTTTACAATTTACTGCCAAGTAAAACTCTGAGTGTCCGCGGAGAAAGCTGTCATGGTGG
>PNEQ01048648.1:0-53766 GCA_003012365.1 Medauroidea extradentata | reverse complement strand
GCGTGCAAGCCATCTGGCTGCCCCGTGACTGCATCCGCCTGCCCAAGCGCTTGGCTGCGGCCCGAGTTCTCGAGAAACACAGACAAACTACTTATACAGGACAAGCCTAAAAAAATATCTGAGAAACCTACATACTTTACCACAAAAACTCGACTATACTCACTCCCAACATGGGAATAGACCATGAAATAAAAGAAACCTATCAGAAAATAGGCTGCATCATAAGAAAAAATAAAAAAAAATTTTAATTCTAAAGAAAATCACGATTTTCAGCTTCGTCACAATATTAAATCCTTCTCCATAGCTGTAGAAGGACCTGTATGGTTTTTATAGCAAACATGATCTGGGATAATTTTCTGCCTTGATTTTTAGCCATAGAACAAATACTGCAGTATTAATTTTGATTCCCAAGTAAAGTATTTTCTGATTTTCCTGTCCGATAATGATAGCCTGAAAAATAGTAAAAAAAGTGCACTCAAATTGTGTAATATGTTATACAGAAAAATATATCATCCTAGACTCAGTTCATTGAATTATTGCTTTAATCTAAATAAATTCCAAAATTATTTTTAACACTGACTAAAATAATTTAGTTCGTGTGAATTTTTCTATACCCAATTCGGTTAGTTGTAATCATAGTATAGGCGGTCCATGCACTTTTTAGACGCAATCCCTATGCAGTAAAGAGTAATTTTAGATCAGGAGACATTCAAAAATTCCGTGTGGGCTCCCAGCAGCCGCCATTTTCCAAAATGGCTGCTACATAAATTGAATAATTAATTTCTCGACTCCTAGTACTCCGATTTTCATTTTTTTTAACTATAGATATTGACTTCAAGTATAATTTGCCTGTCTACGTTTTTTTGTAAGTTGTACAGTTTTTGGATAAAACAAAAAAAAAAAAAAAGCTGAAATTTTAAGAAAAAATATACTATCACAGTTTTATCTTGTCATTTAAATTAATGAAATATAATTTATTTTGTGAATGTAATATATATATTTTTTTGTTTAAGGTGTGATGAAATAAAATATGGGACCTAAGAAAATAAAGCTTGCTGACCCAGATAGTCTTCTTGGTTTCGATCGGACTCTCTGCTGTCTGTGTCAGAAATCAGGAAGTATTATTTCTCCAAAAATAAGTACTTCCAATGACAAATGACAAAGTTCCGGCTAATCAACACTAGCAAAAAATTCGTCAGAATTGAAAAGTATTGGTGCTCTACCAAAGCAGATAGATCTCCCTAAATTAGATGATGGAGATGGCTTGGATTACATGTTATCATCACATTCAGCAAAGTGGCACAAATCATGCTACTTGAAGTCCAACTGTCAAGAGATTGAAAGAGCAAAAACAAGACTGGTGGTCGGCACTTCATCCGCAAAGTTTTAGTTTGAGAAGATATTATTCAGGAGCATGCTGATTCTAGCGAAAGCTCGCGATCACTTTTATCTGCCACCCCATTCTCTGACATCAAAAGTATTTGCTTCTTTTGTCACAGAGGAGAAACACGAAATGAACACTTGCTAAGCGTGAGTACTAAAATGGATGAAAAACTTAATATTGTGCTGAGATTTTGGAAGAGACAGAACTTATAGAATTTTTATCTCTTTTTGATTTGGTTGCCAAAGAGGCGAAATATCATGCAAAGTGCCATACGAATTTTTATAATCGCTGTAGAAGTGTTATTGAGAGCAGGAAGACAGGATAATTTCGCTGCTTCTGAAGCAATAGCCTTCGCATCTGTGGCACAGTTTATCTCAGACAAACTTAGATGCGAAGACACGGAATATATCTTTTAAGATGCCAATTCTCACAGCCATGTACAAAGAAACACTCTGTAGCCTGTTGAGTACTGATGAAGCAGAGATACCAGATATTCACACATCACGTTTAAGAAACCGAATCCTTCTGCATTTCCCGCAACTAAGAGCTGATAAATCGGACCAAGAATATGTTTTGTTACGTGATGGAATTAACGTATACAATGATGTGTGCCAAGAGGATGCTGATACCGATGCTGTTTTATTTTTTAGGTTCTTAAAATTACTAAGGATATTTCACAGCACATCTCGTCTTTCAAAGGCACTTTTCATGATGAATTTCAAGAAAAATCTGTACCTCCATCCCTAATGGCAACAATTAATTTCATACTTTACAGCTCGTCAACAGTTCCAGTAGACAATAAAGCCACAAGGCCAAGTTTGACAATAAGTCAGATTGTTTACTTTAATTACAATGAAAGCATTCCAGGAGTTAACATTGGTCGACACAAGGAAAGTAAGGAACTACCGATCCCTATGTACATAGCACTTTCTACATGTATGGCCGCACTAGAAGCAAATATAATATTTACAAGCTTCGTGCTTTAGGATTGTCTGTGTCATCAAACAGAGTCACTGAGGTAACAGCAACACTATGCAATCTGGTCAACAAACGCGCTGAAGAAGGTATTCTTCGCCTTATAAATCTTAGACACAACACATTTACACTTGGTGTGTATGATAATTTAGATTATAACCCTTCAAGTGTCACATTTAAAGATTCATTTCTTGACACAGGAATATCGCTGTTCCAGATTCCTACAGAAGGGAAATTTGGTCGTGTAAGAGAGTTTTCAGCAAATTATAGTGAAGCTGATAGTGGTAGCCATTCTGTGCCTGATTTGCCTGAAAATTACAAGAATGTTAGTACAGTAATTCTTTCCAAAAAAATCATCATCCACAATGCTCACCAGAGATTTAAGAGACTCTAATACTTCCATATCAGATCCACAAGTACTGGTTGAATGAAAAGCACTGGTTAAATAATGTACACAGATTGACAACACTGAACAACACTGATGTTACGGGAATGTTAGATATATCATGGGCAGCATTTCATGCATCCCACCAGCACAACACAGTTATGCTGTATCTTGCCTCTGTTTCATCAAGAATCGACATCAGTCTCTATGGTACGACATGACATGGATATTGTGATGTCTACTACCAACTACCTCAATCCTGGTCAAGTCTCAGTAATGTGTGTTGACCAACCATTGTATGCATTAATGAAGATCATCCAATGGAATTGGCGAAACATTTACTGTGAGTCCAAATTTGTTGTGTTGTTCGGGCCCTTTCACGTAGAGCAAGCTTTCCTCAAAGTTTTAGGCCAACTTCTTGATGGCTCTGGTTGGGTAAGTGTTATTGCTCTTTCTGGAATCACCACAGATGGATCAGCTTGGTCTCGCCTAAAGGTTGCACATGTGACAAAAGATAGAGCAATTCACCAAATCACAGCATCCACACTGTATTCTCTTCTAGTAGATGCATATGACATTTCTAACTGTAATGAATAATTAGAACAGTGGACTAACTTATAAACTGCAAGGTGCCCAACATTCAAGTATTTGGTTACAGTTTTGAATCTGGAAATTCTTCTGCTAGTTTTTGTTCGCTCTATTAGACTGTGTCAATACGAGATTTTTAATAAATGTATTAAGACAATGCTACCTTGGTTTTCCTCTTTAACCATATGAACTACACATGGTGGCTTACGGTACATATCGAAGACTTGGAAATGTTACCATCGACTGCAGCCTCCATCAACAGTGAATTTAATAATGGTAAATTTGTTATTTCAAAGACAAAAATCCTATTCTCAGCTTTAGCAATCGATCAGGTTCATGAACAGAACAATGCATTGTTGAAAGCAGATGGAGGTGCTGTGGGTCTTATGCAAGACCCTGTTTCTCTACGGCGATTTACAGTCGCAGGTCATGAAGTGAGCAATTTATTGACTGAATTTAAAATTCAAACTGAGCAACTTCTTATAAAACTGTCAAGACCTAAAAGAAAGCATAATACAGTTTGGCAGTCCATTTGAAGAAACACGTTACCAGCTCATGACTTTGGATACTCATATGGTAATGGATCAAGAATGTGTGCAGAAGAACGTGGCACTCAGTTGTATAGAAACTTTGTCGAACAGCGATTGGTTGATGGAAGCTCAAAAAAGATATTTGATCCAATTAAGAAATCGGGCACTTATGTATTTTCTGTTGATTGTAGTACATCCAAAATGTCAACAACATTAACATCTCTTAAAAGTGACATCAACTTGTTTTCTCCTCTATTCATTGTGGCTCGCAATAAAAACCTCGATCTTGATGAATTTTTCAAATTTGAAAACACATCTTATCTTCCATCACTGTCATCTGATAATGCTTTACGTGCGTGTCAAAAATCTAACATAGTTCATATCCTTGGAAAAAGCAATTGAGGGAATTCAGTGGTTTGTGCGAAACAATTGTTTATGATGGGGCAGCACTTATACGTAGCCTTCCTCCTTGAACATCTGAAACTTTTTCTGAATACAAGCAACAAGAATTTAATGGTTACATAACAAACGACATAAATGATTTGAAAGCCATACGAGTAGATATAGTGTGGGATCAATATTATGTTGACAGTTTGAAGAATGCTGTCCGAAATTGCAGAGGTAATGGAAAACAGTATAAGGTTTCGCCGCAATCATCAATACCAAAAAATTGGAAAGAGTTTCTGCGAAACAGCAACAACAAGGAGCAGCTGTTCGACCTTCTTGGTTCGACAGCACTTTGCGAGATGAAATTTGTACAGACTGTGACAAATGTTGGTAGTAAAATCACTTCGTCCTGTTCAGAGAATACACATTTAAATGATCTATCTTGCAAACTTGAAGAAGCAGATGGACGCATTTTACTGCATACAAGAGATGCTGTCATTCATGGAGCCAAGATTGTCTTCATTCGCAGCACAGATAGTGATGTAGTTATCTTGGCCGTGTCTTCCTTTTTCCATCTAAGTTCCTTAGGTTTGGAAGAATTGTGGGTCCAGTTTGGCATTGGAAATAAGATGAGATACATTCCTGCACATACCATTGCGATTTCACTTGGAGAAGAGAGAATTGTCGCCTTTAGAGGTTTCCACAGCTTCTCTGGGTGCGATACCGTGTCAGGATTTGCCAATAATGGGAAACATCTTTCTGGAAAGCGTGGATAAGCTTTCCTGAAGATACTCAGGCATTCTCGAAACTATCTTTTCCATCAACTAACGAAGGCCTTGAAAATACAACAACCATACTAGAAACCTTTGTTGCAGCCCTGTATGATGGAGTTGGATGTGCAGATCTTTTGTTGACAGAGACCAGGAAAGTTTTGTTCACCACAAAAGATCGGCCACCGGATAGTTTGCCTCTTATATCTGCAGCCATATATCAGCACACACTACGGTCCTGGTACCAAGGTGCCCATATTTGGGGAAACTCGTGCACACCAGTACCAACTATTCCTTCCCCTGAGTCGTGGGGTTGGCAGAGAAGAAAAGAGGAGTTGGTTCCTAGATGGTCAACTTAACCACCAATCTGGGAGGCATGTCATGAGTTTGTCAGATGTAGATGCAAAGCAGGCTGTGCTTCAAGGTGCTCATGTATGTCTACTGGTCTCCCTTGCACACTTCTTTGCACATTTTGCCGGGGATCATGCACGAATGAAATGTAAGTTTGAGATATTTTTCACATATTATACATTTGCTTCTGCTATCGTAAGTTGGGGATATTTTGTTTAATTTTCGGGCAGATTTACACCACACATTTTTTTATTAATAAGGGTTGAATATTCTTAAGTTGACGGAAACTTTGAATTCACTGTTCTAAAGATGAAGAATACATTCGTGTGAAAGGTATCATATTTTCATGTGAAATAAAAATTAATTAGGTGGTGAAAAGTACATGCATGCCATTATAAATGTTTGGTAATGTAAAATTTGTACAATTTTAGGTCTGATAACAAAGAGAATGAGATGGAAATGTAATTAGAGAAAATTCAAATATGTGACCGAAAAAATGACACATTTGTGGGAGAAATATAACTTTGTTGTAAATATTTAAATAAATGTCATGAAGCAATACCAGGTAAGAAATTTCGTTTGTTTAGTTTTTTTTGTAGCCTTTCTTTAAGAGTTATTAATTTTCTAAATTGCAATTATTTACAGCGCTTTTATTTTGCTATGTGTTAGTTCTTGAGAAAATTGTGTTTATTTACTATAGCAAATGTATGAGATACACATTGACAGTTATGCAAGTGATAATTAAGATCGACGCAACTTTAATTTACAACATAAATTTGTTTTTATTAATTAGAAGTTATAAATTAAACTGTAATAATATTTTTTCTTAAAATTTAAGTTTTTTTTGGTTTTATCCAAAAACTGTACAACTTACAGAAAATAATGCAGACAGACAAATTATAGTTCAATTAAATATCTAAAATAAAAAAATTAAAATCGGACTACTAGAAGTCGAGAAATTAATTATTCAATTTATGTAGCCGCCATCTTGGAAAATGGCGTCTGCTGGGAGCCCACATGGGATTTTCGAATGCCTCCTGATATAAAATTAGTCTTTACTGCATAGGGAATGCGTGTACAAAGTGGCTCCTTTATATCCAGATTTGCAGTTTTATTTTGTGTACCGCCTGTACTATCAGGCGATTTGAGTAATTTAAGGAACTATTACACTATTCTTTTGTAGTTTAGTATTAGATCGCCTCTAGAACGTACAGACAGGCAGCAAGGTGCTATAAATATATGGTCGCCAGTAACAGGAAGCGATAATTTACATTGCATACACCTAGCATAGTGTGCTCGAAAAACTGTACAGGTGGTGATTTAGATTGAGTCATCACTCATGAAAGATTAGCGCAACAGTTCACCACACTAATAAGCGAATTATTATGCCGGATGTACATGAATCCCAGTCGTATTTTTGGGAGGTGAAAATGTAATGTCATTTAGATTAAGATGGCTTTGATGACCTTTCGTAAATTAGTGGAAACATTTTTGTAAATATGGTGTATGAAGACCCTCACCTTGCGTTACGAACGAAGCTTATCAATTTGTAGCACCGGGAAACCTTTCCCTTATTTTTGAAATCACCCAATGGTTTATAATTCATATTACTGTATTACTTAGTGTACCATGAATTGAATTACTTGTCACTAAATGGCATAAAATAATTTAAATTATATATATTTTTACTAAATGCATTGTCATTAACAAGTCTGTATTCATAACGAAATATTTAAAAGAATTGACATTTGCACTACTCCCAAACTCGGTGAAATACAGTCAACATTTTATATACTAACTCTACAGTAGCCGCTACTGTGCTTACACCGGTCACATCTCAAGATTATAAAGATGCATTATACATACACTTTTAGAACTATTATTATGATCAAAATTATAATCACTTGCATAACAGTCACACATGGGCCGGTATCAACGATATTTATGGAATCTGAAATCATCACAAATGACTAATATAAATCATAATAAACATCTTGAGTCCCCGTGAAATTTCTAGAATTTAGAACAGTTTTAGTATTCTAATAATTAGATGTGTGGATTTCTATCGAACGGCTCCTTTTACCTACTTACAAGTTTTATTTACAGTTTAAATTCTTGTTACTTTACTCACAACAACAGTCGATGAATTATAGCCATGCTCATAGGTTATTTTTACCCATCCACCATCTCCTTCTACTGCTATGTAAGGAATATCATTTAGAGAATGTCCTTTCTGTTCTGCTATTCTCTTTTCTTCTTCTCCTGCTTTTTTCAATTTAGAACTGAGATATTGTTCCCACGCCTGAAACATACGTGTCAGTTGGTAATATATTATGCAATTTACTGAAACGAAAAGTAACTAATTTTATCTTAGCACTAAGTTATTCTACATAAGTATAAGTAGCAATGGAAAATATCATACCTGCCCGATAACTTCTTCATGCATTCTAAATTTTTCAGATGACACGCAAGGAATATCCATAACTGACAACAATTATTCCACTTGACTGTGGCATAATATATTCATTTCTTCAGCCTGAATTTCGTCATGAGAAGTAACCGTTTTGGTTTCATTGCATGTATCACATGTAAATGTCCAGGTTGAGAACAGGCCACGTTTTTTCTGATTTCACTATAAATTTCCCTAATGTGCACTTATTTCCGTGTCTTTCTATTACAGCTATTTGTTTCATAAAATTCACGATGTTTACACATTTATTTCCTTGAATACTATCTTCCCAAGGAACAAACGTATCGTTCTTTTCGATGATAATATCTGGGAGGTTGCATTCTGAGTCCTCGGAACAGAAGTGTATGTTGCCGTTTCTGTTATCATCAGTAGAAATTGCACTTTCTTTCGAACCAGTATTACTTGGCAGTGGTAAGGTGATCCCTTCAGCCAATAACGTAATATCTTCTGGGAATAAAGTCACGTCCGGCAATAATATGACATCTTCTGTCTGTAGTGTGTCATTTTCCTCAAAAGCTTGTACTTCATATGATCTATATGAAAAGAGAAGCCAATTAAAATAATAAAACTGGATACCAACAAACATCATTAAAACATTAGTTTATAGTAATATGTAAATATGAGAGATCTAGATGTTTATATGCACAACATGCCAACCTCCTTATGTTGGAAGGTGAGTTTGATTCCCGGCGGAGTCACGTCAGATTTATTCACATTTTAAATGTAGCAGAGTTGCTGATGTACACGTAACGCTCTGAAATTATTTGTTGCAAATTTCTTTGCTAGAATAATTAAATATATAAAATAAATTATTGGGTACCTAATTGAAAACGAATGAATTTGTGATTATGTGTGTGCATGCATTGTTGGTTTCCTAAAGTAAATACAAGGTTATTATTATATTAAATTTTCTAACTATTCAAAAGTTCCACGAAAAAAAAAGTTTTTAACCACACAAAAAAATTTTGGCGTTACGGGCGTCACAATTTTTTTTGTGGCGACCTAAAAGTAAATGCTTCCGTCAGTAAATCTTTCTAGTTTCTACAAACAAAACTACTAAAAACAAATTTGGTGTGGTCCATATTAACAAAATATTCCATGGATACTACAAAACCATTTTATCTATTTATTTTATTTTCATTAGCTTCCACTTTACACCTATTCGATATAAGCTGAAAGGGAGCAATTTTAATTTTAAAAAAAATTGTGGTTTAAATACATTATAGATTTGTTTTAAAAATAAAGTATGTAAGATGTGTTACATAAAAATTATGTTTTCGTGTCTGTTTTGTAGATTTATTCTTATTCTCGTTAGTATGATATGCCAAATTACATGTAAGTATTGAACGTACTCTTTTTTTGTCATGTGTATATGTTCTCAAAAAGTAATGTTAACATATTTTGATGCCATCATAACATTTATTCAGTGTTGATAATCACTCTATGTATGTACATACATAACAGTTGCTCAAGTACGTAAGTAGCTATATCTGGAATTTTAAAAATTAAATTGTCAGCTGGTAAGGCCCAAGTAGTCTTGGTTAGGGCCTACAGTAAAATTGACAAAACTATTTCCAAGAAACATTTTTTGCGCGTATTACATACACACAATTATAACATTGTATACTTTAGGGTATAATTAATACACTATTTAATACATACTGAAAACATAGCACCCAAATTTAATACTAGTAATCATAAAACGGCATTCATTTGACCAACTTGCAAATTTTATATTTGAAATCAATGAAAATTTTTTAGGAACCGTTATTCAAACAATATGTATTTGATTAACTAACAAATTATTTGATTCCAAGTAGAACATTGCCAACAGCACTAGTTTAGTATTAGTAATATACTATCGAAAAGTTATTAATATAAATCTTTAAACAGGCTAAGTCAATTTAAAACACATTTTCAAAGAAATCAATCAAATGGTATGCACCAGTTTTAACAAGGAAATTCTTATATGTATTAACTGAATGAAATTACCTCAGTAATGCATGTAACAATAGGTATAGGACATATTCCATATAATTACCATGTCAGCACTAAGCGAATTTCACACGCGTACAAATACAAAGAAAAGGGTAGCCACAATAGTTTTCGACTTACCATACATGTTTATGCTGTAATTTCATGTATGTTTGAGCACGCAAAAATGTTGCAATTTATTTTCTTAACTTACACTGGTTACTTGTAACACGATTTTACGTCTATACAACGTGAACTAATTTGGTGGTTAAGCTACGTGGTAATCAACTGTGCTACTATCCTTAGCTCGGTGAACAGATGTAGGTACACTTGTAACAGTCATCTGCACCATTTGGCACTGGAAGGTACTTCTCCAACGTCTTTAGTTTTCTTCATTTAAAATTTTCTTTAAGGTACAATATCTTAGAGAGATTCGAACGAACTGTACCAACTTTGACCCTTTTAAAAACTGAACAAAATTTCTCTCCAATCATAAACTGTGCAAACGGAAGCACTGCATGGTATATTGGAACTATTTGCATAAGTTTTTACATTATGTTGTAATATTTCAAGTGGAGTGGGGTATAACTCCGTATTTGTGCAATAGTTTTGTAGTCTTTCACTGTCCAGTCATTCTCGTATGTCAACATTCTTTTGTGTTCTTTAAATACATTATAATACCCTATGGGAAATACTATACATTGCTAACCGCGCAAATCTTATTCCTCATGCCCAAATACTGATCTGGAGGGAAGCAATTGTGGCCTCTTATGAGAAAGTAATGCTGTATTTCTTCCTACCTTATTGCAAAACTCGCAATGGACTGTAGAGTAATCAGTGGTGAACGAAATAAAACTAACTTCCTGTTAATTAGGACAAAATAAGGAGTGGATAACACTCTCACCATAAAAAATATGAACTCAATATCTTAATAATTATATTTAGACAGGCGACGTCTACAGAATGTTGAGAATGATGTACACACTATTTTGATTACACAATTGTGTTCTACTGAAACTACTATTGGGTAAGTTTACACAAAAAATCTCTTCTAATGCATCAAAATATTCATCACTAACCAAGCTGTTGAATTACGTCTGTTGTAGGATGGTGTCTTAGAAGCATGGCTAAACAGTGGGCCATTTAAATTCGTATATACATGAAAGACTGGAAATAGTAGTAACCATTAGTGATGACCTGAGGTCAAAATTATATATTACTAATCTACTGGTCATTTTCAGAGTTTTCGTTAATCAATATGTTACTTGGATCTCAATATACCTGCATAGCCCTAAAAAGAATTGCTTAGGATTATAGACAACTAGATTGTGATCAAGTGAGACATTGCGAAACACGCCATTATTTACAGCAATCAAGGCCAGCATAGTGTGTTCTCCTGGTTCATCATTTAAAATTACACTCACCTGTATGTTTTTTGTTAGGTGAATAAACCTTGCGAGTGTTATCTGTTGTGACTTATTTCTTTAAAATGTAGGGCAAGTTCTAGCAAAATATCGTAAGACATCGTGTATCAGTCGTAAATCTAGTAAAAATTCTAGACTTCCATTTTTCTTGTCCTCCAATGAGTTAGAGAAACTAAGATGAACGACTTCCAATGTCCGCACAGCCATCATCACAGTCCTCTTCATACTTGCTGCCTACAACATTCCAATAACTCTTACGAATTGCAGGATCTGCACACCAAGATCATGACATGCTTCTTCCAATACACGAAATACTAAGGATACTGACTGTATAAACTGAACAGCGTGTCCCTAATTTTTTGAAATTTCGATACCCTGGGTAGAAAGCACTGCATTATACAATAACAATTTTAGCCTGTGATTTCGACAGATCCATCAAAACATTTATATTTCTGTTTCAACCTTGTTAACAGCCCCCGAATGTTTTCCAAACATTACACTGACGCCATTAGTGTAATAGCAATACATTAATCTCTATGATACGTTTTATTGAGGTCATTAATTTTTGACAGTTTAGCAACCTTCCCTCGATATCCTTAGTATCCTGAGAATATAACTGAATCAAGGCCAGAAACACATTATTAAAAGTTTCTCCTCATAAATATACTCAGAGTTTCACGACAAGCATTCTGATATTGGGCACATTTGTTAAATCGTTCATAAATACACTTAGCTTCGATCCTCTTGCAGTTATTGGTTGAACCCACTGGTACTTCACCTGCTTAGAAATGTGGTTAATGGTGCGTGTTGCCAATATATATTCGAACCACAGATGTTATAACAAACGCACGACAGAAACACAAAATGTAGTACCACAGATTACGGAACCACGTACTTTAGAAACGTCACACAACAGAATTTCACTTCTTAGAACTGTTAAACAACAGAATTAGAGATGTTAGAACTGGTATACTATAGAAACACATACATTAGTACAGTCGTACAATAGAAACACATCAAAGAACTGTCATGCTATAGAAACACATAATATAGAACTGGCATTGCTTAGAACATTCTGTCTTCTGTGTTTCTGTGGTGTGTTTATAATGTGTGTTTCTAACATCAGCACCCCCGTGTTTTCGATTATGACGAATGCAGTATCCGTCTGGTGCCACACCAAACTAACGCATATTAAACCACTATATAATCTATACCACCGAGCCCTACGTCTAGTTCTGAGTCGGCCAAGAGACACCCACTACAGAATTATACTCAGGGATGCCAAAGTGAACGAACTGCAGGACACCATTGGTGCACAAGTAACACACTTCAAATGTTCCCTAAGGGCACATACCAATGCACTAGTTCGAGCCCTGGCCGACCCAATTCTTCACGCAAGAACATAACCATTTGATCTCACAAGACTGCGAGATCGACCACCAAGGCAAAGTCCCCGAAGATGACAACAATAATGTTAGTGGCCAGCTGCACTGACTGCAGCCCCTATTCAGGACTAAAGGACTACAAACCACTAACGAATTATGAACCTCAAGATCTTCCAGACATCACTAGAACATCCAGAGGGCCACTGAACATCAACAAGAAAACTCCTGTCCCCGAAGTAGCAATGGTTAAACACTAAATGGTGGCCCAAAAACCCTCCCTGCAGCTTAACTGCCTCTCCTAACTGAAAGTGACTAATATATAGTACCACTTCTGGCTCTCCCTTTTCTAGTCCACCAATATTATGTGAGTTTTTCTCGGGGCTCTCCCCATTTCCCACTTTTAACCCCTTAAAAATTTGCATACGACCCCATGGGGTAATAACCCTAATAGCCAAACTAAAGGGGACTCAGCAAATTACTATAAACGACAGGGAGCTTATCTCCCAAAAAACTAACTATAGAAATAAAATTAACACTAGAAATATACCAGTAGCGCCTTAAGCGGGAATGGTCTCACCCCTGCTTGAACCTACAACAGTCCTACACACTACTATGGCACACACAAAAAAACAGGATGAGGTGCTTCCACTGCACTTCGGCTGCGCTGACCTCTGCGATTACCTCAAATGTGGGTAATTCGGGCGCGTAATTTTTGGTAGTCGTGACTGCGTTCGCACTGTCCCGGTGTTAAGATGCGAAATGTGTTGTATAGTAATAGTGTTTAGTATGCAAAGTGGAAGTATAATGTACAGTGCATGATTAATATTTGTGAATATAGACTAGACAAGTGTACTTTACTATTGTGAAATAGTTATTTAGATATTTGATGTATTGTAAAATAGTTCATAAGAATTTTGAATATGTATTACAAAAGGTGCAATAAATTTTTTCTCTCAGTATAAAGTGTAAGTTCAAAAATTGAATGTCCGTTAACACTACCACCTCAACATTCCCCCCCCCCCCCAACCATTCCACAGCAAGCGAACAAAATCCTAAAACAGCTTAAATTGTTTGAACAGAAACGTATAGTAAGAATACATATTTTCGTGAATTCGCAGGCAGAATTGTACGAAGGTAGGCGCTAGTACTTTCTCCGAGCATTCGGCGGTGTAGCAGAAAGCAAATGTGAGGATGGTGGAGGCCCTTTTGACAAATTGCGAGAAATCCCACTCCACGCCTCACCCCGCGCCGAGAAATTGGAGGTGTTGCAAACGCCGAGGCTGGAGAAATAAGCCTCCTATTGAAGTATAAGAGAGTAGAAGGTAAGTATGTGTGTCAGAATCATCATTTTCCTTTGTGTGTGTTGTTATTCTATTGTTAAGCGACCTGTAAAGCGTGTGCTGGAGAAGACAAGTGAAACGAAAGTGACCGGCCCAGCACAATAACACTGAGCACAACAAAAAATTGTTTTAAGACTCATAAAATGTTCCCCTCCATGGAAATCTTTAGGTTTTTTTAATGGGGGCCAGAAGCAACTTCCGGCCCCGTCCAAAAGATAGAGCGGCTACTTGGCCTTTATTTACAAAGGATTACAAATCATGAAAAACAAACTGAACAAGCTTACCCATTCCGACAACGGTCTTGGCGGGAAAAATTAAATGGGGTGAGACTGTGTGATGGCTGCTGGGCGACGAGATAGAGATGAAGAGGCGGGACGCACTAAAGATGGAGGAAAGTGCGTCGAACCTTGATGAGGCGATGGCTGGTATTTGCCATCGCCTCGGACCTTGAAAAGGCGATGGCTGGTATCTGTCAGACGGAGAAGAGTTATTTGTGATGGTGAACGATTATTGGTGCTGCGACGAATGGTGATGCTCTGTACAGTGGTCCTGAAGTCTTCTGTGGGAGAGTGTCAGGGGTGGGCGTCACCGTTGTTAGCGACAGGGATCCCCGGTGGCGAGGGATGCAGGATCTTATTCCTCCAAGGTTCGTAGGTAGTTGATAGAGAAGAGTGGTAATCGTGGGTGGGCAGCAGCAGGAGGGGGGTCGGCAACACGCTGGATGTTTGGAGTTGGGCGAGCATCGGTTGAAAGAATTAAGTGAAGACTTGGACAAGGATGGAGTGAAGATGAGGAAGGTGAGACTGATTAAGGAGGTGTTAACGGAGTGTTGCACATGGTAGGCCGAGGAGAAGGCGAAGATAAAGAAAGTAGTATCGAGTAAGACGACGAAGACTGTAGAGAAATGAATGAGACCAAACAGAACTAGCAGTGGTGATGATGGGAATGACTAAGGAACGGAATATGGTGACCCTGGTTTCGAAAGGGTGCCAGAATGAGGACGAAGAATCGGGGCTAGTTGGGAGAGAATGGAGCGAGTCTTGGCAAGAGTGGAGGTTATATGAGGAATGAAAGAAAAGGAGGAATCTAAGGTAACACCGAGGTAGCAAAGAGTTGGAGACCAGGAAATAGGTGTACCAGCTAAAGATGGAGGGTTAGCAAGAGAAGGATGACAACGGGAAAAATAATGGAGGAAGACTTGGTGGGTTAAGAGTGATTCCATGATGGAGGAATTGAGAAGAAAGGCAAGTGATACCACGATTCAGATGGTCATGTAAGAAGCTTTCGGATAAAGAGGAGGCTAGGAGGCAGGTATCATCATCATATTGAGTGAGGAGACAACAAGGAGGTGTGGTTAGATCAGCAATGTGAAGCGTGAACAAGAGCGGACTAAGATTGGCCATTTGCGGGACACCGGCACGGATAGGTCGAGGAGCAGACACAGAGCCCTCTATCCGAACCCCGAAGGTACGACCCCCAGGTAGGAGCAGAGGAGATGGACAAGGTGAGGAGGAATGGGAGAAGAGGCGAGGCGCGAGAGGAGCTTGGCATGAGGGACAAAGTCAAAGACTCTGGCAAGGTCGAGGAGTACCATACCTGAGTGTTGCCGCCTGGAGAATTTCTCGTCCACCAAGAACTCTATGCGGGCAATGGCATGAGGTGGAGTGATGAGGAAGAAAACCGAACATGCGCAGAGGGAGAAGTTCGTGGGAGGAGAAGGCAGAGAGAATGGCTCTCTCGGCAACCTTCGAAAAGATAGGTAAAAGGGTAATGGGACAGAAAGAGTAGGGTAGAAAAGGCAGTTTAACAGGCTTAGGAATAGAAGCCATGCCATATTTCCAGGAAGAAGGAAAATGACAGGTGAGAAACATGGCATTAAGCATTAATAAGGCAGGTAAGGAGAATGGTGGCTTTACTGGGAAGAGCATGGAGAATAGGAGCAGGGAGAGTCAATAGGAGGCAATGGATTTCAGAAGGAGTAGCTAAAGGAAAGTGAGGACGATCAGGAAAAATGGGGTTAGTGACATAGTCAGAGAGACGAGACGGAGGGTTCTCATCATCCGAAGATTCAGAAAGGGTAGGCATAGGGACAGAGGCAAAGGTAGATTCAAGGTTGGATGACAAGACTTCGGAGTGGGCAGGAACGGTCTCTACCACTCCGTAAGAGTGGTGAGAGGAGGAATCTGGGTGGGAGTAGAACGGAGACAGCGCAGGTAGCCCAGAGGGAACCGGAGGTAGCCGAGAGAGCTTACAGGCGCCGAGTCTCCTGAACGGTTTTCCACTCCGCGACCAGCCGCTGGCACCACCTATGCAACCGGATGTACAACCCCCGGTAGAACGGATGGTGAGTAGCCTGCCATCGGCCGCGGAAGTGGTTCTGCAGAGACAGGGCGTCGCGTAGGTAAGCAGGAAAAGGAGGTTGAAGAAGGGAATGAGCATGATGAAGATGAATGTGAGAAGAAGCGGCAGCAGAGATATCAGCAGTGAGAGAGACAGCATGATGGTTGATGTCAGCAGTGGTGGAGAAAAAGAAGTGCATGTCCA
The DNA here is from genome assembly GCA_003012365.1 of Medauroidea extradentata. Taxonomy (NCBI): domain Eukaryota; kingdom Metazoa; phylum Arthropoda; class Insecta; order Phasmatodea; family Phasmatidae; genus Medauroidea; species Medauroidea extradentata. Next base: position 37,259 of record PNEQ01048648.1, on the reverse strand, counting down.
GAAAATCAGAAAGAGAACGGGAGAAACCACACCAGTCGGCAAACCACACCAGTCGGCTTGAGCAGGAAAGAAGGTAGGAGTCGGCGGTGCATGCAAAAAAACCAGGATGTGCGAAAAAAGTGACGGAGATAGCTGCCCCGCCGGTTAGCAGTGGTGCAGCTCTAGAAAGGGTGGGTAACATTAGTAGAAGGAAAATGGCGGATCGGGCGCACGGGCTGGGGGCCGAGGTTGCGAGGTTGACCTTGACCTTTGACCCCCCTGTAACCCGACACCCCACCACCATTTTGTTTCCGGCCGCCATCTTGTTTTCGGACACCATCTTGGAGGTTTCTTCAGAGTCTTCCGAAAAATTTTGTTTTCTCATTCTGTCCTAACCCCGCACATATTTAATAAATAAAAATGTAATATAATAAAATCAATTGAAATAAAATAATTTTATATAAAAATCATTGAGTTAAAAAATACAATGGGTATGCTCGGCCATGCTCGACAACCTTCGGCTCGACCTTGTAGATATTGCTAATACCGCCATCTTGTTATTCCCGAGTTGTCTGCTAGGGGCACTGCTGTCGTCGCCATATTCGAGTAATCGATTATTTTAATCTAGTGTTGTACTTTATATAAGGTTCACATGATATGCAGTGTATGTGTATACAAAACCCAGTAATATTTTTAATAACTAAAAATGAAAAATCAATCTATATTATTTATTATTAGGTTATTTCTTGCGCCCCACACCCGATCAACATAACCCCTATATTTTAATAACTAAAAATGTAAAATCAATCGATAATATTTATTATTTAATTTCTTGTGCACAATACCCGATCTATTAACAATCAATTCAAACAATTGATTTGTTTTTTAATTTTTTAATATTTCACGATTCAATCAATCAATTATAACATGATCCTACATTCTTGAATCTATACCGGATCGATTTCGACCAATTCAGTAATTAATTATGATACTTGCACATATACCAGACATGACTGACAGCACCCGACCTCTTCAGCATCCAGCAAGGAACTGACTAGTTTTGTATAACCATGAAGTTTTCTACAGTACCTTCCCCTCTCCCCTCCTTCCCACCCACATTCATTGACACACCTGTCCCAGCTTCACATGACCTTGAATTGTCATTGCAGCTCCCCCTTCTTTCCCCTATCCATCATCAGGCAAGTTACAATCTGTCCCAGCTTCTCTTTCTGTGTATAATGGAGTATAAATAGCTACTTGAGCCTTGTGTTTTTCATGTTGCTGCCCATCATCGTCGCCTTCTGCAGTTCTCCTCGTGTTTTAGTTAGGTTTTTATCATTAAGTCTGCTCAGATGTTTGCATGATGTTCCACTGATGGCTCAAATTACTTTTTAAACCTGTGTATAACTTTTTAGTTTTCTTTTAATTATTTGGTTTTACAGATTTACATGTACTAGACGTCTGAAAATGTATACATATTTTTTTCTCTGTACCTGTTCTGTGAGTCTATTTCACATGTTTTTGTTTAATTTCCTAACATTTATACAGTTACTCGGTATGGTAATAATAAGCCTTGAACAGCTTCGCAATGTAGTCTTGGTGGAGTCTCGTGACTTCTGCAGTAGTCTTATAGTAGCTGCTAGTAGTGTACCACATGTCTCTTCTTTGCTGTCCACTAGCAATGTAGGTGTTGCATTAGTTACAAGACTTTGACAGATAATTATGTCGTTTCAGCTTACTGTACTGACTTTTTCGATGTTGCCAGGATGTAAGGCATACTCGTGAGTGAAAAAAAATTTCAACACATTAATAACATTCAGTAGATTTGTTAGGGAAATAGTATGCTACAGTGACAAATTTAATATAGTCTAATAAACACAACTTAACTTTTAGTCAGCGTATCTGTATGGTAGAGAGTTGAATACATCATAGCACACGCACAGTTTGTCGTCTAGCCAAATAAGTGTCAGTTTGTTGCTACTCTGGGAATATACCTGCTTTTTCCACGATCTTATACTATGTATAGTTACTTGCATTACGTTCTCTCTGTTCAGAGCTCTGATGTAGTCCTGAAAGGTAATTTTCTTTTTGATCACACATGTTTGAATTCCTTTAGCCTTTTCCTGTACTCTCTCGCAGCACATGTAGGCTTACAACTTCGCTCGCAGCCCTACAAACTCAGTCATAGGCACACCGTTACATTCGTCTTTGAATTTGTCTATAACATTTTTGTTTTTAGGCGAGTAGCATGGATAGGCCGAAGTATCGAATTCATCCAATATAACTAAATTCGAAGTAGTTCTCGTACTAGATTTCACTGAGTACACGAGAATACAATGTAGGTAGCTGTAAGCACGCACACAAGAGTCAAGAGAGAAGCTACATGGTGCAATGTCACATGACACTGCCTTCGTGACTTTCTGACACCTGCATGATGTCGGTAACATCCGCCCACGTGCATAATGCTGCGCTGTGCGAGACGTCAGTGTAGGAAGCGCAGGGCAAGCACTCTCGCATGTCGTTGTCACATGTTGCAACCTGTCTCGACTCTGGACTCTGGATTCTGCTTGCACACCTGTGCGGTGTCTGGTAACATACGGCCTCGCTGCTGGACCAAACCAGGCAAGTACACAGTTGTCCATTTCTCCAAGACACAGGCTATGTATGTATCCTATGTATGCAAAGAAAAACACTGTTCTGACAAGAACAATAGCAAAGCCTATTATATAGTGTACTACCATGCCCTACCTCGCTGCAGCACAGTGCCAGACACTTCCTACCCTCCTATTACATTTTAAGTCCTAAGAAAATTTATGTCACTACTGCCCTGTTAGCTCAGTGGTAGCATGTTTTTAATTTAATGGTCCAGGGTTCGAATCTCTGTCAGAGCACGATTGTTTTTTATCGGAACTATAATTTTTTGCTGAATTCAAAGCGTGCACATACAAGACTTCTACCAGTACGAAATTATCGTCTCATACTTGCAGACTCTACAGTTATCAAAATAAGTGTTTTATGTGTTAAAATAAGGTGGCGCGAGAGTTGCACGCGCGGACTTGTAACATGGAGATCGTGGGTTCAAATCCCAGTACATTCACACCGACATTTTGTTTACCAAATTTATTCCGAAATCACTCTAGAACACTGCTTTACATGACTTCAGACTATGTGTAATTACTTTCTTGTTTTCCTGTTTGCTTGTTTGAGAGTTTTGTTCCATCCCTGATAACATTGAGATGGACGAAGCATGAAAAAATTACATATCTACTTATAACCATTTATTCATATATAAGTCGACTAAACCTACTTAAACTCATGCCCACTGCTTGACGCATAGACACAAACACTTTCTTAACTTCACAGAGAACCATGTACATACATTACGAACACATCACCGGAAGCACAACACATAGCACATCACATGTCTCAGTGAGCGACAACACATGCATTTCCCTTTCGGATTAACACTAATGTTTTCTCAAACTTAACAAGAAAACTACTTACTATAGTATTATAGCTACACATAAAATCGTAGACGCATTTCTATATTATCCCATGCTTTTGAATTCATATTGTAGATATGTATACGCGATGCGGAAACAGTTAACAAGCATAGATATAGATTGTTAACCCTGTAGTTAGTTTTCATCGCTGGATGATCCCGTCCATTATATACGTTCACTTTTCACCTACAGCAGACATATACGATGGGAAACATGAATGTAAAATACATTATACTGTATTATACTAACATGCGGAAACTAAAATGTTTACGTGTAAAGCTTTTTCTCCATTCACTTTCATACACAGTATGTAAATTAGAAATTGATTTGAATATTTCATACCTTCAAGAGTTTCTTCAATACCTATTCCAGTTCTAATACGTCTTAATTTCCTTTCAAGTTCATAACTCAGTCCGACTTGAACCCAACCATTCTAAATCATATCAATTCTTCCAACGCTAATGTAATCGATGTTTAGCACTAACCAAAATCTCTCGCTCACCATAACCATTCTTGAAAGTTTCCATACGTAAAAAAAATTTATAAACCTCATTACATTAATTAACACGAGGTCAAACTTATATACAGAACTAGCATTTCTGCATTACTCGTCTTAACTATAAATGCCCCCTTCTTCCTACCCTACACACACTTATCATAGTCGAACACATAACCTAAATATGAATAAAATAATCACATTATTCAGCGAAGAAATAAATATTAATAGTCCTACCAAAAAAATAGAAAAATACGATAATTAATTTTTTTATTCAAATACTGCAGCTATTAATTTATACTTTACATGAGTCCATCGTAATGCATACCATTCAAAATTACAACTGTTCATAAAATGCACAATTAAAAAGATGAACCTAACGTTTGCTAAAACAGTGAATATAGATATGCATCCCATCGAACCCAGGTTCAGTAGGGCGCGAGCTGTCGGTACACTAACAGCTGCTAACGGCAAGTTACACCACACAAGGCTACACAGTGATTCGCAATGGCGGACATCATTCTTGATGTAACACAGCGAGCTGAATTTGACTACCAAATATAAAAACTAGAATTTCATTGCTACCTTCCGTGTTTGTCAGGTCTGTTCGTACCTCGGAGAGAAGATTCGCACAGATTATTGTTTTACAAAACTAATCTTTGTCAAGTATATTCTGTTAGGAGTCGGCTTGTAATTGTCAGCTTATTAGAGTCAGCTTGTAAGAGTCACCTTGTAAGAGTTACAGCCAAGTTACTTAAGATATTTCCATCTCACTCTTCACATATATCATTTCAGTCCAACTTTAAGCTCACTAATCAAAAGAAAGTAAAAACCCACATGTACTTATTGATACAATGTTAAACCTATACATATGGCGAGTCCTTAAGTAACATCACGTCAACTATAAATGCACCTCATTTTTCTACCCTATACATACCTAATCAAGTCAAACATTAACTGAAATAACTAAAATTACAAGTCTACACATACCTGGTAATAACAATCTTAATGAAAAACTGACAATGCCACCACAGTTCTATTCACATGATATTGCATAAATTTTTTAATTTTTCCTCTATTCCTGCATCATAATAAGACCTACCATTAACGAAACCCTTTAGATCTGATCACTACAATTAAATCTTTATCACACAGAACTGATCCATACATAACAGAGTACAATTTTCAACTAATCTAATTGACCCTATACAAAAAATACATAAAACTACCAAAATCGAGTTACTCATAACACTTCTCAGGAACACATCTAAAATTAATAAAATTATTAATTATCTCATACATTATAAAACATTTCACTTCTGTGATGTCGTTTCTTAATTTCAAGCTCAGCTCTTTTGCTTTTAACTTACCCTTCTCTTTTATATTAGAATTCTTATTCATATTTTTTTTATTATCTCCATGTTCACCTTCCACACTTGTTCTGAATTTGAACATTGATAAAATAAAATACGAAGCATCAAAGAACACTTCCACAAAAGATTTACCACTCCAAATCTTGTCGAACTAACATAACTTCCGGGCAGTTAAAAGTACACTTAGACGCAGTACCTATCTATAGCAACATCTTCAGTCCTTTCTGTAACCATCTAGCCCTACCAGTCAAATATTACATACTATATCTATCCTACTGTACAGCACTACCTAGCACCACTCAATCCATAGCCCAGCATCACTTGTAATATTCTATTTACTAACTACCTACTATATTATCAAGTTAGATCAAACCTACAATCAAATTATTTTAGATTTGTGCATCAAAATAAAACCATACATCCGAAAGCAATTAATCTTCCACACGAAACATACCTTACAATATTATCTCAGCATTAATTAACCAACGGAGGCAGATCACATAGTAAACTATTCGATACTGTACGTCAAGTCAATATCAACAGATATTTCCAAATAATTACAAACTGCACTATTTTATCATATAACTTAACACTACCAAAATCCGTCTCTGTTATATAAATTATCAGTAACTGAATCATGCTGTATACGTTATCATCTCCAGTACATACATACTAGACAAAACAGAGCTGATATTAATTCTTCGCTAAACTTTTTTAAGACACAAACCTACAGGTCGTTCTCATCCATCAAACAAAACCAATTATCATCTAGACTAACGTACCTTTTTTACTTGTACTTCACCAGACATACTACTCAGTCAGGTAATACACACAAGACACCATTGCAACATACTATTGAAACACGCGTAAAAAGACCAATGAAGAATACCTCAAACTAAACCAATCTCCATGTAAAATTTGACCATTAATTTCCGAAGTCATATAATTACTATGAGCGTAACTATTTTTGTACCTGAATTCCTGTCATGACTAGACAAACCCGCTAAATAAATAAATATATATATTGCTTTTTTTTAATTTCGGTCATAATCATTTTCCATAATACTCAACTTTCCATGACAGAAGCATTACACTAATTAAAATCCGTGCAGTCAAAGCAATCGATAATATTGTAATGTAAGTCACTTATGTCAGTTAAGCTACACAAATAATTTTTGGTTCTTCACATCAACATTATCTCCTTTTGTAACCCTCTTGAGACACCATATCATTCATAATTACTCGGATAATATCTAATTATACATACCATGCTGAACTATTATAGAATACATAGTAAAAATAAATCATTGTTATTAATTAAATTTAACATTTTCTTACATATACTAGTATATACACCATACTATACATATATGCATTTTAAACATTACCTAGATGACCAATACTAATCTACAAAGATAATACTTTCTAACTATAATATCTTCTGTCCTGTACCTATCTTAGCTCAGCCATACAGACTTTTGATATACTCACACTGAAGTATCGTTTAATCTCCAATAAAATAAAACATTGTGTTCAACTGTTTATACCATCTTGTAAACTTACCTTATTCCTTTGACAGCTAACATACAAATAATTAGTGCTACTTCTTAATATTTCGTAAAAATTATCGCTCGTATTGTTCCGGCAGTACAGTACTACAGACCGAAAAGCCCATAAGATTGTCAGAAAATTCTGTACTAAATTCATTCTCATTTACAGAATAGTTCTAAAACAAGCACAATATTTTGTGATTATAATTTACGAAAAGAATTCATTCGTTCATTTGAATCGTCACCTTCGTGAGTGAGTAGGTAGCTTCCAGATAACTACATTTATACATTTCGTAAGATTGCCTCAAATATGGTGCTCTGTGACGAAAGTTATCAGCATAATTTCATTTTACAACTATGCAGACTTCATTAGTTTTCAGCACACTCACAACGTGATTATGTACTCCCAAATAAATGTTATGTTCATCTGTCATTTATATTTTAGTGAATGATGTTTTAGCTATACTCATTGTACCTGTATTATTAATATTTATCACTGTCGAAACATTGAAGACTTATAAGAACCAACTCCAAGAGTAAGAAGAAGAATAAAAATAATCAGCTATTCACCACTTCCTCTTTCAAACCTAAAGTTTGAACAACATCAATTTTTTAAAACTTTTTAATTTTAATAAATAAGTTTCAACCATATTTATCAGTATAATTTTCGTATTTGTAAACATTCAATACAGAGTCCCATGTTATTTCCAAACACTGCATGCTTGCTATGTTTGTATTTAAGTTATAATCAATTTTTGTAAAGTGCAGTCTTATGCGAACGAGGTTTTATTCATGCTTAGTTCAACTAAACCTTACCGAAAAAAAACTTCCATCTTACTTTTTTTCTACATAAAACACTCTAGTGTCAGCACTTTTCTCTTGAGTAATTAAATGTTGTACAGGAAAATAAATTATCAACCCAGGAATCTATTGACTAATATATTTCAAATTAATTTCAGTCATGAAGAAAACATATAAAATAATCGTATTGCAATAAACATATTCTACAGTCACCTATGTTGTAGTGTCTTCTGAAGTACAGTTTCTGATGTGAACCTTTAATTCTTGTTTATTCGCATATACTGCACTACAGTTGTTACATGAGTAAGTCTTGTAGGCGATACCGAACTTGCAGTTGCTTTCTTCATGTATTCGTTGAGCACAGATTCGAGAGAACAGTTTACCGCAGTACTTGTATTCACACTCCGATGAACGAGAAACCTTTCCTTTGCATGTTTTTCTGTGAGTAGTCAAGACATCATTGCGAGTAAACACTTCATCACAGTTATAACACAGGTAAGTATTGTACGATACACTAAACATACAGTGACTTTGTTCATGGCGACGAGCACTTGAGTGTGTACTAAAAGTATTCCCACAGTAGCAACACTGTTTCAGAGAAGTATGCACATGATTTCCAGAGAACACTCCCAGCTGATAGGTAGCCACTGATATAGATGACATCTTCTTAACATAACAGTTTTACACAATAAGTACCTATAAATGAAGATGTCGATCTGCTTTCCAGCACGTCTATCGACTAACTGAGCTCCTTTTTACATAGACGGTGCTTAAACACCACAAATCATTCCATGCTAGCTACTTCGATGATTCTCATGCACCAAGCTAAAAGCTGGATGGCAATGATGCTGATGTCGTTAACAGCACGGGTGATAGGCTGTAAAAATAACATAATTCTGCTAGTCGTCTAACTCACATACACAAAATGCTAATAATAATGGAGCACAGTCGAGTATAGCTGTATCCTGCTGTAGGTAAGTTGATATCGTATCCCAAACTGTTCAGCGAACATAGGAAGGCTAATCACTCTGTACGGTTATGAGAACTCAATTTCGTTGTAGAAAGCTGCTGTTGGTTTGAGTTTTTTAATTATCACTATACATTCCATAAATAACTCTCGTCTGTGTGAGTAAAATTTTTTTGTTAGTCCCTTTCGATACTCAGTATTGCAACAACATAGTCAGTAAAACGATCAATGTACGGTGCGATGAAACATTTATTGTTATTATTTCAGCCCAGAGCACCCACATCCCTTTATATGCTCTAAGATTCTACCAGTCATAATCTAATCAGAGTTCGGTTTGTCCTAACCAGAAATAAGCAGGTAAAACTACTCTCAGCTTAATCTCACATGTGTACACTAGTAAGTAACAAAGTGAGTAAAAAAACTATACCTCTTGTTATATTGTCGGTGTAGTTTTCGACTTCTACTGCAGAGTATTAGGTAGAAGCCCCTATACTACTACGATCATTCGGAATCGTGATCAAACAGGGAAACAGGTGAATAACAGCAAAAACATATCAATCTCGGGGGGTCAAGAAGGGTTGGGTAAGGTAAATAAAAGGGGTAAATCCTATCAAGAAGTAGGTTTCAGAAAATAAATCCTTTCTACACTCAGTCTTACGAAGTGCAACACTTTAACAACATTAATTTGGAGGGGTGTGGGGGTTGACTAGTTCTGTATGGTCAGACATCCCACTTATACTGACTTAACCTAAACACAATTTCTGAGTAACCCTTCTGCTATACTCACTTGGCTTTTCTGCGAGAGGAAAATAAACTATTTTCGGGAGAGTCCCAGTACACAACATTTCATTAAAAAGACTATAAATGTAAATGTTCTTATCAAAACAAAACAAAATTTTACTTATTAACATGAGATGAATGCCTTCTCCTGTAAATAAACAACTAGAGGTAGGTCCAAGTAACCTACCCTCCCTTCTTATTTCAAAGTGAACTAAACTGAATGCAGATAAACCAAAACGAATAATTAATTAGATTCATACATTCTCAAACAAATAATGATTGACCTGGGGCCCTCTCACAAATCAATAAGTTAAAACCTTAAATAAGCGTAGATGAATTGAAAGCAATTCCGAGCCAGCTGGCACAGGTGCATACTACGATTTAACCGAAAAATAATTTAAATGATTTGACCATTTCTTTTAATTATAAAAAACGACTGGTTCGACTAACTTTCACAAAATAAAGAAAACTCTATAAAAGGTTGTGACAACATTTATTACTAACAATTTATCTTTCGTTTTTCATCTATTGAAACTGGAACACGACTCTTGACATTCAAACTACTTCACATTTTATATTAAACAAAAAAAAAAACAGACCCGATTGATAAGTACTTCATAACCCGTATTTCGTAGAAATAGACAGACATAATTACCTCATTTCTGAAGAACTGTAGTGACTGTATCGCCGGACTGCTGATGCCAGACCGACTCTAACCTAACCTGACGGCCTATTTTAAAAACTCTTCTCCAGCGGACGGCCTACTTGCCCTACCCAAATTTCCACGTTTTCCTAAACAACACTCTACAGATGTTTATGCTATTTAATAGGTCTATTTGTACTTAGCTTGGTTTCTTTTTCCGTCGCTTCCTTCCTTCGGCTCGCGCCATCTTTTCGACCATTCTCTTCCGTGGCTCGTCGACAACTCTCTCCCCCCCTGGCCAAGCGATTCGAACAAAACACAGTCGCAGCACATACCCCCTCTCTCCCTTCACCTCCTATACCTTCTCACTCTCGTGCCCCAAAAACCAAGGTTACCACACGCCTTGCACTCGTTGGAAACGATGTATCAGCTCAAACTAGCCTCGTGCAGTCCCGGGAGTATACAACAGAAGACGAAGGGGGAAGCATATGACAGTTTTTTCGTCATCCATCAATTGCAAAACTCAGTGTGTGCTCGTCCCGTATTAAGTTTGGCAATCAAAGAACGATTGCAAGTGCACCAGGTACCACCCACCTACCCACCATCTCCATGTTCACCGCCGGCGTGCACAGCGTTTCTAAACTGCGGGCACCGTTCGTCCTAGCTGGCAAAACAAATATGTATCAACTAACCTGCCAACCTACTTAGCTGTACAAACATGATGCAATACTACTGCCTCAAAGCTGGAACTTAACTGAGGGCCTAGCCACAAGGTCACAATTGAAAATAAATAAATTATCTAAAGAAAACAAACTGAATTATCCTTTACAAATGTGTCTACATAAGCTTATTTAAAAAAACAAAAAAAGCAATTCCTAATTTTAATAAGGAAATTTAAAGTTCAAAATTTACCGTCGCGACAATATTCGCAACTAAATACACTTGTCATACATGTTTGCCCCAGTAGCTCAGTTTGGAATTTAAGCTAATTGTCATGGGTTCGAAACCCTGCCAGGAATATATTATTTTCTCATCTTCGTGCGAACAAAAAACTAATCTTCGGTATATTTATATACACGAAGGAAGGTATTCAACCAGTAGATTTTTTCCATCAGTCAAAAAAAAAAAAAGAGGGGCTTAGGGCGAGACCAAGCATTCGGAGGAGGGGGAAATTGAACCTGAGAGGAAATGTCAGGGAAGAGACGGAAAGTGGCAGACGGCCCAGGAGGAGATGATTTCGAAGGCAGAGTGTTGGGATGGCGACGGAGTTAGGCCCCTCCCAAATTCTTTGTAGGGTTCGACGGCGACGACTCGGAAGCCAAGGTTGGTGAGACAGAGAAATGTAGCTCCCTCCCCCCCTCAAGTCGTGTCGTTGTCGGTAGGAATGATTGTGAGGTCGCTGTTGCAGATGTGCGTAATTTTGTCACTGTCCCAACAGGGAAGTCAATGGCACGTAGTTGGTCAGTCAATCCTAGTGTGAAAGTCAGTAGTAGTTTCCGGATGACAACTCTGCCCACCTTGTCATCAGGGCGAAGGGAGGTTAAGTAGCGGAAACCAAGAGAGGTAAGCTTGTCAAAGAGGAAGGCATGATCAGCGGACTTGTGGTTGTAAGATCAGGTGCGGTCGCTAACAGAGGTGATGAGGAATTTGCTGGTGAGATCCTTTTCAAAGTGTGAAACAATGAGGAAGGGTGCAACAAGGCAAGAGATGGGAGGCATGCGGACAGGCTTCTGAGGATTTGAAGGAGGGTCAGGGTGGGTGGACGGATCAGGTTGGCGATTAGCAATAAAGAAGATGGGTGGTGCAGGGAGCAGAATAGACGGTGGTAGAGGAAGTCTGTTTCAGTCGTTTAGGAGGCGTCAGGTCAGGCAGTTGGGAGGAAGAAGCTCCAGTGTCAGCAATGTCGCCTGGTGCAGTGTCAGTGTGAGAAATGGCAGCAAAACGATTGGAGGTGCACATGGTGCTATCGGAAAGGGAAGCGACACGTCGGCGGTGGCGGAAAACCTTAGGCTGCCGAAAGCCATCCACCTCCTCGGTGAAATCTGACGACCTATGGTGAGAGACTGGTGCAGGAGGGTGCTCCTCAGCTTTCATGCCAGTGCCGACATCGTCCAGGTGAATCAGATCCTCTCAGTGGCCGGCAGGGAGTCGAGTAGCAGGAGGGACCAGAGCAGCATAAGTGGCAGGAGGCAACGATGAAGCTGCAGGAGTGACAGTCGAAGCAGGCAGCAGACCAGGTTGGTAGGAAAAAGGGAGAATGAGAGGCATTCGAAAAGGTGAAGGAAAAGATGAAGAAGAGAAGGTATCTGTAACAAAGGATTGGCATGGTTGAAATGGCGGAGGGTAAGATAGATCCTATGAATAGTGGTAGGGCAGCAGCTGAGGATGCTGGGAAGGCAGGCATCTGGTACGGGGGATAGTACTGGCAATCCTGTGAATAGGAATAACCAGGAGGAGGCGGAAGACTCTGCGCCATCGGCATGAAGTGTGGAGAAGTCCCAGACGGTCCAGCGAAGCAGTAGATGGCATGTACACAAGTTGACCAGTAGTTGCAGCAGTGTTGGTGTAGAATTTAAGAGAAGAACAGTATTGCAATGACGAACGCAGGGGATGACAAGAGAAAGGAAGAAGTGAAGGCTGATAGAAAGAAAGAGCAGTGGTAGAGGAAGTGAGGGTATGAGTAGGCGCTGTAACAAGGCAGTATGAACGAGGAGAAGTAGTGGTGATAGAAGAAGAGGCAGGAATGAATTTCGGAGCAGAAGTGTTGAGAGATGATGGAGAAGAAGAATGCTCGAGAGGAAAAACGTGGACAAGTGCAAGCACTTTGTCACAAATCTTCTCAACAGTTGGCCAAGTAGTGGAGATTTCCCGAAGAGCTGCATCAACACGAAGGCGACGATCGTGAGGCGTTGGAGCAGGTGTTTCAAGAGCAGCAGAATAATGGGGAGTTGAAGTGGCGAGTAGTGAATCCAGAGTGGTGAGTTCATCAGGTGACAAAGTAGGGTCCAGGTTGTAAGTTCGGGAATCAGGCGATTGGTCACTGTCTTGCTCAACACCAGATTCATCAGATGGTATTGTGGGAACAGAGTGACGAAACAGAAGAATGGCAGTGTCGTGAAGATTAGCGGTTAGTATGGTCTGGAGGGCGGATGAGTCGTCGCTTTTTCTTGGTGTTCAGGCCTGTGGAGGCATCCTTCCCCTTACAGGAGTCAGAAACCCCCACGACACCAGTCGAAGCAGAGGAGGCATGGCGAGAGGAAGGTGGGTGGTGTGAGAAAGTCTCGACTGTCCCACCCTTGGCCAGTGTTAGAAATTCCTCGGCCGAAGGCCTTTAGTCCCGACTCCCCTCCGGCCAGGTCGGGCTTCGTGTGGTCGGGGTCCATTCCAGACCCTGCCACCCGCCTTCTCTAAAGCATGGGAGCAGGCGAGCACATTAAAACTAGGCTTATTCTAAAGCTCGTGCTAAATAAAAATAACTTTAAAAATATCTAAAAATAACGAGTTCAGTTTACAGTAAAATTCTGCTTCGTCGAATCTGCTCGGCAAACAGTAAAACCTGTAAAGAGAAAAAAATGTTAAAAATGCGCATACAATCCGATTTCGAGTCAAAGTGCCTTGCAATTGTTGCCAAAAATCCCCAAATGCAGTTTGGAGGGAAACCAGAGCGTGATTGAAACTGTCAAAGTGTGCTGTATATAGTCTTGTGTGTCAAGTGGAACATTAATGGTGAATAAATTGTGTAAGCAGGAAGATGGGATGTGTTGTCTGTAGATACTGCGCCGAGAAATATGCAGTGTTTCGCTTTATTCCATTAGGTAATTTTCTTTCGATCAATTAAAACATGTAAATTATTCATGCAAAGCATGTAAACGAAGCAGTACTTCCGCTCGCGAGTGGACTATGCGCCGCTCGCGAGTGGACTATGCGCCGCTCGCGAGTGGACTATGCGCCGCTCGCGAGTGGACTATGCGCTAGCTGCGACACTTCCGCGCCATCTATCCGCCGACGGTCGTACTGTACAGAAGGGATTGCTATGCGTGTTGTGGGGTTGTAAGGGGCGACTATGCGAAGTGAACAGTGTAAGTTGAGTACTATGATGTGCAGAAAATAATAGCGATGAACCAACATTTTATTACCAAGCAAACATGTTAATCTGTAGTAAAAAATGCAGCTTATTGTGATTGCTGGTGAAGCTGTGTTGCCCCATATGGCGAATAGAGGAACTATGAGAGTGAGGCATTATATTATTTCTGAAGATGTTTCAGAACGAAAAAAAAAACACTGCAGTAGAGGTGATGAAATTGTTACAACATGGTGGGTTAAGGTTTGCCACACATACTAGATGTGGTAGTATAGTGTGCAGCCGAAAAGGCAGCTATGTGTTGTGCAGTAAGGGCCGTTCACAATCAGCATGAAAAAAATAACATATCCTACACAGCATAACATGCGAAGTTGTCCGTACACAATCACCACGAAATGTATTGTTTCCTGACCAATCATAAAATAAACAACAAGAAAAGAACTAATTTGTTATTGGACGAAAATTTTCCCGCCAACAGCACTTATGACGTTTCACATTCTTATTGGCCGGCATGAAAAACTTGGCGTAGAAAACTCAGAGATAACCATCTTTAACGCAATGCCAAGAAAGTTACGCCATGTAAGTCATGCCAAGTATTCATTGTGAACGCCACCATTCGTATCACAGATATTCACTTTCTTATGGAATGTTTTTTACTTGCGCCATGTTGATTGTGAACGGGGCTTTAGGCTACAAAACATATTTGGAATGGTTAGTCTTCGGGACGATAAGATGCTGCGAAACGAGCCTCGGTATACTTACCTAGCGTAGTGGCTACTACTGCGGCCGCTGCGGATTGTAGTAAGCGCTTGAGCTGTTGTCAGGTAGCTGGCTTAGAATAGCTACGGAAATTAGGTTATTGGGACTAGCAATAATCCTTCCTAGTTAAATTCTTCCCTTTCCTGAACCCCCGGGGATGTAATTAAATTGTAGTATCCTTACTGCACCTTGTTACTCCTAACGGAGAGTCTTTGGTGGTTAAAACTCCTCTTTCGCTCTGCGAAACGTTCCCCTCTTCCCTGTTTCGACCACCGCGCCAAAAGTTTTGGAGGTGTTGCAGTACTGTCGGGGGTGCTGCGATCTGCATTGCACACTTGCAGGTCACATGTTATTCTGTTCGATGCATCTGTCGTCGTAATATCCCTCCATAATGCTGACTGTAGTTGTCTTTTTTCGACCTACAAACACTTCTTTCTGTTCATGCACTTTGCCGACATCGCTGGTCTTGCTAAGCGCGGCGGGACTTGTAGTTCGTACTTCCACCACCAGCATGCACATGTTGTGAACAGTTCTTGCAGTGATTTTTCTTGTGCTATTTCTTGGTATTACTCGCACTGTGTGGGTTACTGTTTTGTTCAGATTTCTTGAATACTCTATTTATTTGTTTCTGCTGTTGTAAATATTTCTCCACTAGTTTCCTTTTCTGTTCTACGTTTTCTCTCTCTTGTCTCTGTTGGTCAAATTTCTCTTACTTATATATTACGATTCTGCATGTCAGTACATTGTGGTATGATTTTCCTGACTTGTATATTTTGTTGTTTGTATTATTGTGGATAGTGCACAACAGCAAAAATCACAGTTTCTTCTGGTGAATCTTGAAGTTCACCCAAGCGAACCTCCGACACCCCTACTGAGCATGGTGAAGGCCGTATTCGCATTGTTTCATCATTCAGGGCGCCTTATCAGAAAGGATCTGTTTAGAAAAATAAATCCTCCATTCCAGTGTCCTCCTCTGGTCGGAACTTAGCTCATGTCACAGTTGTTCCCGGGCAAGCCCGTTCTGTCTCCAAGGATGCCACCTTCTGAAAAAGGCAAAAGAAAAAATGGCACTGAAGAAAATGATGAAAAAACTTAACTGTCGAAGACTCTCAAGCCACATGTACTGTACGTACTGAACAACAGGCCAAGTGTGATGCTTCGTTTTCGCTTAACCTGCTGTGACGAACTCGTGTCGTGGTCGTGACAGTGTGGCCAGCAGTCACCACAGGAACAACCACATCACAGTATACACCGTATCTTTCATAACGCCTAATTTTACTCAGGGCTTGAAACCGTCGTGGCCGCCACTCCTTAATGTTACTGACGGCTCGCCAGTCGATCATCGCTTCGTGGCAGTAGCACAGCAGGCAGCCCTGGACACATGCAGTGTTTCTTCCTTTTCTACCTCTCTTCCGGCTGGTTAGGGAAAATATTCGAATCGATTACTCACTCATTCTCCTCTTACACAGTCTCATGGCCTTCCTGACCCAGGCCTGTCACAAATTGTGGCCATGTCACAGACGTTACAATGCAGGCGAATTTGATGCACATGGGTCTGCAGCCTTTTCAGCATCTGGATCTCAGCCTGGTGGCTATCTGACTGGCCTTGGGCAAATGTTCTTAACCCACAGTTGTATCTGTCTCACCAGTGTCTCATGGACACTCTTCATCTATATTGTCTCTACAACACACTAATTCTCAGAATCATGTACCTTCCTTGTCGTTGTTTTTAATGTGTGACCTACTGCCAAAACATCCTCTTTCTGCGCAGCAAGAGATTGATTCTATCTTTCCACGTCACACTGATTCTCTTACACCCATATCCAATCCTATAATTGTTCGAGTATCTTCTAAAGGTCAGCCTACTGCTCCTTCAACTTCTGTCGCAGTGACTGATGCTGTGAATCTAGCTGAGGCAGCTGACACTACGGGAGTTAAGGATACGGATACGACACGCAACAAGCGTACCATTGCTGATCGTCAGACGGATTCACTCACGGCGATGGATTCTTGGACTGACACTCCAGTTGCACATGAACAAACTGATCATGGCATTCCCTTCTTCAAGGAACCTCTTCCCCCTCGCAAATATCGAACTAAGGGTGGCAAAGGAGGTCCTGGAAAACGATCTCGTGTAGTTTCTACTACCGAGATGTATGCTGTACCAGTGTCAAATTCCTTCATGGAGCTAACTGCTCTTTCTTCCAGTTCAGCACCTCTCGCGATGGCCAATTTTCTCCCGTTGACTGCTTCGGCTAAAATGCAACATCCACCGTCCTTTTCGCCCCGCCCAGATGTTTTCCACTTTTCACAGACATTGGCTTAGTCTGGTGTTCGGGCCAATGCACAAGAGCGTGCTGCTCTGCGCAAATTTGCCAAGCCGCCTCAAATTGTCTGTCAAGGAGGTCTTGGCCCAGTGGCACTACATATTATGGGGGCTCTTAGGGTGAAATTTCCTAATCTTTCGGCAACTAATTACGATCGTGCCACGACATTTCAGATGGGAAGAACATTACCAGATTACAGAATATTTATGTTCTGGGGGCATTCGTTTCCACTCGTAGACTTATCCCGAGGACAATAATGCTCGTGTTGTCATCAGAAAACTTAGAATAGTTACACCCCCTTCTAAAATTCATGAAGCTCTGGTCTCTGCTGGTTTCCATCTCCATTCTTGCCTCCGCATGGAAATTCGTAGAGAAAATCTTGAACCGTATCCAATGTTCGTGGTCAATCTGCAAGGTACGGAACAACTGCAAGAGGTTCTACGGCTATGTCATTTCAATGGTCTAGATATTTCTGTAGAGGTATATCGTGGTGGTGGCCGTATTGTCCAGTGTTACCGTTGCATACAATATGGTCACACTTCCCACACATGTGAGGAAGACTACTGTTGTGTTCGTTCTGGAGATAACCTTTCAAGACATGTTACTACTAATGAAACCCTCTACTGTTGTTTATGTGGAGGTGATCACACCGCTAACTACAGCAAGTGTCCTGCTCGACTTCGGTGGGACAGTCAGGGTGATCGCCCCCAGCGTTCTCAACCTCTGCTGGTGGCCTCTTCTACTGCCCCATCTACTCGCATGGCTCGTCCTACACCCTGAACCGACCTTGTCAGTTTGACCCGCAAGTTTTTACGACGCACGAGACTTTTGGACACTTCAAATTTCCAGCTACTAATATATTGACTTTAGTTTTACATCTGTATATTCTCCACAGCTACATTTTGAACAATTCACAATAGTAACACTTACGTACCTTGTGATCTAACAATCCATTTGCATTAGTTCGGAATATTTTACGACGCATTATGTAAACATGACGTTTCTCTGCCATAGACTTTATGTGATTTAAGCAGACACAGGTGCAGAGAGTCCAACTAACTCCGCGCTACACTAGTACACTCAAGTGAACAGCACCATACATCAAGAAATTGTTTTTAGTTAATTATAATTATTTTTTTCTTATGAATTAATTTTCTATAGAGGAAGTTGTATAATAATTGTATTATGCTTTTCTTATGTAATTTCAGGTTTAATGGTAATAATTATTTTATTGCAATTTAACTTTATATAGTTGCTCTGCCATGTTGGGCGGACTATTTCTGGGATCTATATTAATGCTCGCTTTTGATATTTAAACCCCTGGATTACTTGTATGTGCGTTCAGTCGGCTTCCAGTGAAATATAAGTGTAACTCTTGCCTTTCGTTATCGTATATGTGGAATGGGTTGTTATGCTGTAGGACTTGTAATTGATTAATTTTCGGCGCATGTTTATTTATTTGTTGTTTTTCTAGAGTTGAAGTCCTGTAGCATGATGGCCCAAGTCCTAGTGTCTCTTTCGTGTTTTTACTTTGCTCAGTACTTCATTTTAACTCTCGCATTCGGTTTTTTTTTAATGTTTAACTTCTGGTATCTTCTATATTTTCAGTATTCAGAGAGAGAGAGAGAGAAAGCGAGAAAGAGAGTGAAAAGGGGGGCAGACATTTAAATAGTTTTATATTTGTTCGTATTTGTTAGTTAATGATTGCTGGCATGTAATTTTCAAGGTTGGACCTTTGCAGAGAAAGTAAATTTATAGCAGATAATTTATAATATTTGGAATGAGTAATTTTCACGCACTGTGTGTGCCTGCTTTATGAGACTGTTCTAGGGTGATAAGTATTGTATGCATACTACTGAGGTATTCGGACTCGGTAGATTTTGCTGCTGTATGTGTTTTGGGGCGTGTGTCTCCATGTTGAATGTGTGTTTCGGGGCGTGTCCCCCTGAAGTTTACCACTTATAAGTATTGGGATTTTTTCAGACGCGGTCGTATTGTGTATTCGCTACTGAGGTATGGGACTCGGTTAGCATGGTTATTGTTAATGTTGAAGTTAGTTTCCTATAAGTATAGGACTAGGACATTTGTAATATTTGTCTTTGTCTTTCACTATACCCTTTGCAGTACTCTCAATTAGAGGTTCACTGAGTCATATTGTTTATATTGACAGATTAACTGGTACTTTTACATACCCGTTTATAGTAATTCATAAAGTTAATGTTTAATGTTATTTTTGTACTCTAATATTTTTTCATTTCTAAAATTTTGACTTGTGTTGCTGATTGAATTGGTAAAATGTTTGATGGTTTTCATCTTTCTTTGAAGTTAAAATTGTAGTTACATTTTACGTTTTTATGATCAGAATATTAATGTGATTATGCATGCTGCTATTGTTATTTGACTGGTATTACTTTACTGGGGTGTTTGAAGTTACGAGTTTTATTTACTTTTGAGTGAGGATTACTTTTGCCTTAGTGCCTTTGCAAATCTATAGGGATTCGCCACCGACCTTACCATGTTTTGTAATTGTTACCCTCACCAGTGATTAAGGTGCTAAACCCCTAAGTAAAGGATGGTACAATCCATTCACACTGGTACTCGAAGTTTTGCTTCTGCTGTCAGTGGTAGTCTTCCTCCAGTTTCTCAACTCAATGATCAACCATCATGTTCCACATCAGCAGAACAACCCACTTATGATACGTTTCGAAATTTCTTTAAAGCGATATTCAACATAAATTTCTGTTCTCATCTGCCCAGCTTCAAACAACTGCTCCAAACCTTTAAAGCTGCACCCACATTTATTGACAACTGTGAAGTTGTCAAAAGGACCTTCCTGATTTGTGAAATTTTGTGTAGGTCTTCTTCTGCCCTAAAGCTTATTTCTATTAATGTGTGATCAAATCTCATTGTGGAATGCAAGATCACTCAATTCTAACATGCAAGAGTTCTGGCCTTTCTCGAACATTACACCCCTACTTTGTTAGGCATAACTGAGGGGTGGTTTAAACCTTCTTTTAGACTTCTTATTTCAGGATTTATGGTGCACAGAGCTGATCGCGAGCACGCGCCTCGGGAAGGACTTGTTTTCTTGGTGTGATAGGGCATACGTCACTATTGCCACTCTACAACACACAACCTTCCTTTTAAATCGCTAGCCATTCGGTTTACTGATGTCGCTTGTCCTTTTATGGCGGTGCTTGTATACATTCCTCCTCACATTGCTTTTCCTTATGTGGCATGAACTCCTACACTCTTCTCCTGGGTGACTTCAATAGTAGGCAAATTTCAGTGGGGCTGTGTAACTTCTGACTCCCGGAGCCGTGGATTGCTGGGGTTTGCAGCGCAGTGGCTTACGATTTTCGCCCCATGCTCTCCTGCATGTGCAGGCTCGTCCTGATCAAAATTTTTTCATGCTTAATTTCTTTCTCGCTACTCCCGGTTTGGTCTTGTCTCCCCCTTGGACTGTGACGGCACTGTATTCAGACCATCTGCCTGTGTTGTCGGTGATGTCGTTTGCCTCAGGCGTGGAGAATTCTTCGCTACACTGGGATTTTTGCCACACCAACTGGCATTAGTACCGTCAGCTACTGGACACCCAGCTCAACTTGTAACAGCGCTGTGCATCATTCACCGATCTGGGCAATATGGTTGCACACCTGACTGCTTCTATTCACTCTGCTGCGTTATCAGCGATTCCAAGGCGTCCTCGCAGGGTGCGTGGTGTGCGTTTTTTCTGACACTGTATGTACCATCCTGGGTGCACGAAATCGTGCCAAAGCACATTGGCAACGCTCATGTCTACCATGCGATCTTGATATTTACCACAATTATCGGCGATTGGCATCCTGGCCAATTGCAACTTGGCAGGTGGAAGTCCACATGCAGCATATACGGTCCCTCTCGCTTCGTCGAGGGAACATGTGGTCTTATTTGCTTCGCATGAGGAAATCTCAACCTCAATTACTCTCATTGAGAACCCAGCAGCTAAAGTACAAATGTTCGCAATACATTTCAGTTCAACTTTTAATTCTACTCCTACTTTCTTACCACTAGCAACTTCTTTTTCTGCTGATCATTCTATTCCTTTTCCTGGCTTCTCCGAGAGAAGTTGCCCGATTCGTTGATGCAACATATTTGCATACCTCGCCTGGCATTGACAGAATTTCTGGACATCTGTTTTCGTTCTCTTTCCAAAAATTCGGTAGTCTACCTCACTCTATTCATCAATGGTATGTTTTTACTAAATTACTTTCCTGCTTCTTGGAAATGTGCCACTGTTTTTCCGATTCCTAAGAGAAGAGAGGACTCGACACGCGCTTCTGGCTACTGTCCCATTTCTCTTTTACACTTGCTTTCTTAAGTAGCTGAGCGTATCATTTTGTCACGATTAAGAACAGAGGTTGATACCTTAAAACATCTTCCTAATCACCAATTTGGTTTTAGGAAGTCTCACTCAGCTCTCCATGCTGTTGCCTCCATTGTGGACAACATTACTGATGGGTTCTCTTTTGGTCAACATTCTATTCTGTCAATGGACCTAGCAAAGGCTTTCGATAGTGTTCATCACACATCCCTATTATGTAAAATGCGCCGATTGAGGATCTCTGAAACTTTACTCGCCATCCTAGCAAGCTTCCTCTCACATCGGTCCTTTCAAGCACGAGTTAACATTGGCCTGTCTGCTAATTTTCCAATGGCTGCCGGTGTACCGCAGGGGTCCACATTAAGCCCACTGTTATTTACCATCTTTGTTGCTGACAAAACACTGCCTCCTCGAGCTTTCCTGTATCAATATGCCGATGACATGGCTTTATTGATCAAGGTTTGTAACACACTTGAATTATTCGCCCGTGCTCAACTCTGTCTTCGAGCATTGTCCAAATACTTTGATGCTAATGGGATTCGTCCAAATCCTGGTAAAACTGAAATACTCTTCTATACAAAGAGGAGGGCTCAACCTCATCCTCTACCCTCCTCTCATGTTTGCTGGTCAAACTCTTTCCTGGCAGCCAACTGGCTGCTATCTCGGAGTACACTAGGATGCCCACCTCCAATGGTCTCATCACATTGGCGTGATGATCGGTAAAGCTACAGTGGCTCTACATACAATCCTTCCAGTTTTAGTTCCTGCATGTCCTGTACTGTTTAAGACACGAGTTCATTTATAGAAATATCTGGTTCTACCCATTCTCTTATATGCAGTTGCAATTTGGGCCTATATCCCATGTTCCACTCTTCATCCCTTAAATGCTGCCTACAATCGTGGCCTATGGGTTCTTTTGGAAGGTCCACTTACTACTCCACTTACACAGTTGTACAGCATGGCCAGCATCGACTCTCCTGCTGAGGTCATCACCAGAATGGCAAAAAACTTTTACGAAGGAACTGCACAACACCACAATCCTGCCATATCTGCATTTGGCAATTATATCCTAACACCTCATACCCATCGCCGCATTAAGGACTACCTTCTTAATGCCTTATAACAACATTCGCAACATTATGTCCTGACCGAATTTCTGGCATTTCTCCCTTCAGATGTTCTGACCTTACCTCACAAGACACATTTTACCGACGTGTGATTGCTATTTCAAGGTAATTTACATCCTTCTAAACTGCTGAAACTTTACAGCACCACTAGCCCTTTTCTACTGCTCAAATACTTACAGACTACAAAGCAAAACCCACATGTTGGATTTTCTTTTCTTTCTTTCCTTTCTGCATTATAATTTCTGGAACTAGGTTTTCTCTTATTTCGTTAGTACATTGCATTGACTGTTGTTTGGTTTTATTCTCTGTGCTACTCTTCTGTGCTATTTTGTTCATCTGCTCTTTGACTCGAAAGAGCTTAAAGCTGGAGTGGGTTAATTTTCATTTCTGATTAGTCACTGAATGACTAGCAAAGGCATCTTCTGAATGGTAAGCTTTAAAAAATTTGCACTTTGGTTGACACGACCGGCATAAGTTTAAAAACTGAGATGTCTTTTAACACCCCTCCCCCCGGCAAGCGAACGAATTCCTACGACAGCCTAACATAGTTTGAACATAAATATATAGTTAAATATGTATTTTCGTGCATCCACGGGTAGACTTGTACGCAGGTAGGCGCTAGTACTTGCACCTAGCATTCGGCGGTGTAGCAGGGAGCAAATAATAGGCTGTAGGAGGCCGTTTTGATGATTTGCGAGAATTCCCCCTCGCTACCTCGACCCACGCCCGAGAAATTGGAGGTGTTGCAAACATCGAGACCAGAGAAATAACTCTCCTACAGCAGTATAAGGGGGCAGAAGGTAGGTATGAGTGTCAGAATCGTCATTTCGTTTTGCGCGTGTTGTTCTTCGGTAGTTAAAAGATCTGTAAAGTGCATGCTGGTGAAGACATGTGAAACTAAAGTGACCAGCCCAGCACACTAACACTGGACACGACAAAAAATTGTTTAAAGACTCATCAAATGTTTCCCTCCATGGAAATTTTGCTTTTTTAAGGGAGCCGAAAGAATGTCTTTCAGCTCTTGCCAAAATATTTATTGTTGGTGGTGAAAAATACATCATAGCATATGATGACCCATAACAACAACAATGTGTCTTTGTGGGCAAGTAATAATGAGAGGATGAACGATGAGGACTACTGGTTGGCATGGTAATGAAGCTGATAGTTGTTGGTACATGCCAGGAGGATGTGGTCATGCACAAGAGTCAAGGCGATTTGGGTCTTCGGTGCTGAGGCGAAGGTGGAATGGAGATGATGGCGGTGAAGTGAAGTCGTCAGTAGCAGGCGGCGATGGTGATCCTTGGTAGTGCGCAGGCGAAAGTACTCGGTGGCGAGGGTGCGGACGTCAGGAGTGGGCTGGGCCAATGTTAGCCACCGGGATTCCCGGCATCGTAATTCGGTAGTCCTTCCTCAGAGGAAGTGGTCAGGTTGTCGATGCTGAAGAGCGGCCGTCGGGGGTGTGCCGTAGGCAGGGGCAGACCGCCCAATTGCTGGATGTAGGGGTTGGAGTGGGATGAACTTTTCGAGATGAATTTGGTGGCTGCTTTCGATAGGATGGTGTGAAAGTGGGGTAGCAAGAGCATTCGAGGAGCGAAAGACGGAGGGTGGCACGGGGGAGGCCAAGGAGGAGTCTGATACCAAGAAAATATGTAGGTGAGAGGGTGAGTTTGTATAGTGAAGAGTGAGACCAAGTGTGACTGGCATAGATAATGAGTGGTAGGACAGAAGAACGATAAACTGTGAGATGGGTGTCAAGTGGGGTGCCAGAGCAGGGACGAAGGATGGGAGCAAGTTTGGAAAGGACTGCACGAGTTTTGGCAATGGTGGCGTCGAGATGGGGGATGAAGGTGAAACGGGAGTCGAGGGTGATTCCAAGGTACCGAACTGTAGGAGGCCAGGGAACAAGGGTGGGAGGATGAGAGTGAGAAGGGTGAAGACGAGATGAAAGAATAGAGGACGATTTGGTGTGGTTGATGCCGATGCCGTGCTGTAGGAATAGGGTGTTGAAAGATGGCCACGACTGAGACTCTTACCGAGCAGGTGTTTATGGACGGAGGAGGCAGGTGTCGTCTGTGTATCGGACAGGGTAGGTGCTGGGAGTTGGAGTTATATCGGAGATGTGGAGTATGAAGAGGGGGCTAAGGATGGTGCCCTGAGGGATGCCAGCAGGAATAGGCTGTGGGGCAGGGAGGGCCCCTCCACATGCACCCGGAAGGATCGACCATCCAGGTATGAGCAGAGGATGTGGATGTGGTGGTGTGAGGAGTGGAGGGGAGGCAGGAGACTAGTTGGGCATGTGGGATGGAATCAAAGGTGCGAGCAAGATCGAGGAGTACCATGCCCGTGTGCTGCCATCGGGAAAATCCGTACACCACCAAGTGCTTCACACGGGCGATGGCATGGGAGGTGGAGTGGGATGGGCGGAATCCGAACTGGTGTGGCAGAAGGTGATTGGCGGTAGTGACCACAGGGAGAAGACAAGCAAGGATGGCTCTCTCAGCGACCTTCGAGAGAATAGGAAGGAGGGAAACAGGGTGGCAGGAGGAGGGGAGGGATGGGGGCTTGCCATGTTTGGGTATGAGGACGACAATAGAGGCTTTCCAGCAGGACGGGAAATGACAAAGGAGAAGGATAGCATTCACAAGGTGGGTGAGGAAGACTATGGCCTTGCGAGGCAAGGCAGGCAGAATCGGAGCAGGGAGGTTGTCGGAACCAGAGGTGGAGGACAGACAGAGGGAAGTGAGTAAGAGGCAAATGCTGAAATGGAGGGTAGAGAGGATCCTGAGAAAATCGGTATGAAAGCGACTGAGAAGGCTGTGAAGGCACACAGTATTAAGGGTGAGGCAAAGTCGGCGGAGCTGAAATCAGACATTCCGGCCGATAAGGCAGTGGATACTGACTGTCGGTTATGTGAGAAAACAGCGGAGTCTGGCGGAAGTGCGGCGAGGCAAAGTCGAGACCCACTGCAGAGGCCTGGAGTGACATTAGTTAATGGAAACCCAGAGGATGACGGTCGACCTGGCTGAGAAGAATATGTAGCAGTGACCTGCGCAGTGGAGGCAGCAGCAAAGTTGGCAGTAGACACGACGGAAGCAGGTGCAGAGGTAGTGACTGAACCGGGTGACGAAGTATCAGTCTGTGATGAAAGGTGCAGCGACTGCGAAAGGTGCCGAATTTTGTCTCTGATGGTGTTGACTGAGGAAGTGTCTGGAAGAGCAGTCAGGATGTGTTCGAGCCGGAGGCGACGATCCTGAAGAGACTGCTGCACATCGGGATTGTTCTGAAGAGGCGGCATGTCAGGCAAGGGAGAGGCCGGATGTGTCTTAGTATCGGTCTGGTGGAGAGCAGTAGGTGAACAGTCCCTGACACTGGATGTCTCTGTAGAATCGGGTGTGGAGCCGTCAGGGCTATTTGTTTGTGAAGTCTGAGACGATGCCGAGTGGCGGCCCCGAGAGCGAGAGCGGTCGTTACTTTTTCCCTTGGAGGCAGTGCGTATGTCCAGAGGGTTCTCGAAACCCGAGAGCGTCACTGAGAATGTGGTGAATCCTGGGCCATTCCCTGGTGTATCATGGTGTTGAGCAACGGTCGAGACATCTCCAGTTGGTAGCACCAGTGGCGACTTTTTGGAATAAATCATAATCGGGGTGTTTGTGGGGGGAGCTACCTCGGCCGAAGGCCTCAATCCTGACTCCCTTTTGCTCAGGTTAGGCATCGTCGGGTCAGGTCCCATCTCAGATCCTGCCCTCGACCCTCCCTATAAGCTGGGAGCAGGCGAGCATTCACTAAAATATTCGTAAAAATAAGAATCTGAAATATTACAGAAAATAAGTGTTATTAGTACAACAATCTGTGACAAGCTGCATGAGAAAATCAATTATAAAAATTTGTGCAGCATGCTCTAATTTCATTTCCTTCGCCATAATTAGTACCCACAATTAACAACAGAGTTCTTTTTATAAAGGGGGCCGAAAGTACATTTCAGCCCCGACCAAAATATCGATCGGCTACAAGTGCCGATTTATTAAGAAGTATACAATACATCAGTGCATACACTTACCCATACCGACAACAATGTGTCCTTGTGGGCTAACAATAATGAGGGGGAGCGAAGATGAGGACTGCTGGGTGGCACGGAGAATCGGTGATGGATGGCGGTGCATGCCGGGATGGAGAAGGCAAGCACGAGTGTCGAGGCGGCGATGGTGGGCGGTGATGAGGTGAAGGCAGTGTGGATGAGTCAGCGGCGTCCGGCGATCTTCAGTTCGGGATGGTGATGATGGTCCTCAGTGGGCGGTGATGGATGTCCTCGGTGGGGAGGGTGCGGGTGTCATGAGTGGGCTGGGCCGACATCAGCCAACGGGATCGCCGGCGGCGAAGTCGGGGAATCCTTGGTCTGGAGCGGCGTGCAGGTGTTCGACGCAGAAGAGCGGCCGTCGGGGGTGTGCCGTGGACGGGGGCGGATCGCCCAATTGCTGGATATAGGGCTTGGAGTGGGTGGAACACTTGGTGATGAATTCGGTGGCGGCGTTGGACAGAATGGTGAGCAAGTGGGGTAGGCGTGATCGTTCGAGAAGTGTAAGACGGAGGGTGCCACGGGGGAGGCCAAGGAGGAGACGGATACCAAGGAAATACGTGCGTGTTAGAGGGCGAAGGGTATACAGCGAGGAGTGAGACCATGTGGGGCTGGCATAGTTAATGAGTGGCAAGACTAAGGAACGGTAGACAGTGAGGCGGGTGTCAAGGGGGGTACCAGAGCGGTGACAAAGGATGGGGCAAGTTGGGAAAGGACTGCATGAGATTTGGAGACTGAGGAGTCAGAATGGGGTATGAAGGTAAAATGATAGTCGAGGGTGATGCCAAGGTACCTGACTGTAGGAGACCAGGGGATAGGGGTCAAGGCGATAGCAGGAGGATGAGAGTGAGAAGGGTAATAACGTAAAAGAGAATAGAGGATGACTTGGAGTGGTTGAGGGCGATGCCGTGCTGTAGGAATTGGGTGTTGAGAGACGTGAGGCCGCGACTGAGGCACTCCCCGAGCAGGCATTAAGGGACAGAGGAGGCGATGAGACAGGTGTCGTCGGCGTATTGGACGAGGTAGGTGCCAGGGGGTGGAACGAGATCAGAAATGTGGAGTACGAAGAGGAGGGGGCTAAGGATTGCGCCCTGAGGGACGCCAGCAGGAATAGGCCGCGGGGCAGAAAGGGTCCCCTCCACACGCACCTGGAAGGAGCGACCGTCCAGGTACGAGCAGAGGAGGCGGATGAGGTGGGGGAAGAGGGATGGAGGAGAGGCGGGAGACGAGTTGTGCACATGGGATGGAATCAAAAGCGCGGGCAAGGTCGAGGAGTACCATGCCAGTGTGTTGCCGTCGGGAGAAGTCATGCACCACCAGGTGCTCCACACGGGCAATGGCATGGGAAGTAGATTGGGATGGGCGGAAACCGAACTGGTGTGGCGGAAGGAGATTGGTGGCGGTGACTGCTGGGATAAGACGTGAAATAGTGGCCCTCTCAGCGACTTTGTAGAGAATAGGAAGAAGGGAAATAGGGCGGTAGGAGGAAGGGAGGGAAGGGGGTTTACCAGTTTTGGGTGAGGACAACAATAGAGGCTTTCCAGCAGGATGGGAAATGACAAAGGAGAAGGATGGCATTGATAAGGCGAGTGAGGAAGACTACGTCCTTGCGAGGCAAGGCACGCCGTATTGGAGCAGGTAGGTTGTCAGAACCAGGGGCGGGTGGAGGGGCAGAGCGAAGTGAGTAAGTGGCGAATTTCGGCAGGTGTGGTGAGGGGGAAGGGTAGGTCGGTAGGAAGAAGAGGAAGCGTGACACGGTCAAGGAGTCGAGAAGGGTGCACCTCGTCGTCCGAAGACGAGGAGGAGAGGGTGGAGGGAGTGGCAGAGACGAAGGTGGAGCGAAGGTACGAGGAAAGGGCAGCGGAATGATCGAGGGCAGTTTCGGCAATGCCTGTAGGTGTGGTAAGTGGAGGAATCAGGGTGGGGACAGAACGGAGACGACGAAGGTGAGACCATAAGGAGCCAGAAGTCGCTGAAAGGGCCTGGAGACGCCGAGTCTCCCGAGCGGCGAGCCACCCCACGACCAGCCTCCGACACCTCCCACGCAGTATGATGTAGAGCCGTCGATACCACCGGTTGCGAGATGCTTGCCACCGGCCGCGGAAATGGTTCCGCATAGACAAGGCGTCTCGGAGTTAGGCGGAGAACGGGGGAGCAGAGAGTGTTCGGGAAGTGGCGAGGGGGATGTAGGCATCAGCGGCGGAAGAAATGACACGAGTCAGGGACGAGGCGTGGGAGTCGATATCGTCGGGAGTGGAAAAGGAAACCGTCAGATCAAGGCTGTTGGACACAGTAGAGGAAAAACCATGCCAGTCGGCATGCGGGAAGTCAAAGCAGAGGAGGTGAGGGTTGGCACAAGGGAGATAATGTATAGAAAAATGGATAGGGAGGTGATCGGACGAGCCGGAAGTTGAAGTGTGGAGGTCTGACAGTACCGGGAGGTTGGAGGAAAGAGCGAGGTCAATAATACTGGGAAGACACCGAAGTTGGGAGTGGAAAAAGGTAGGTGTGGTTGGGATCATGGAGAGAGAGAGGTGTGAACGCCGGAGGAAGCATTGGAGGGAAGTCCCCCTCCAATTGGAGACGGGACAGCCCCATGCGGGATGGGTAGCATTAAAGTCCCCGGCCACCACGACATGTACATCGAGGCGACCGTGGGCTTCAATGTCGGCGATAGGGACGGGGAATTGAGGGAGCAAGTAGACAGATATAAGGGTGAGGGCATAAGGGGCACCATGAACCCGCACGGCGACTGCCTCAGTCGCAGCGGAGGGAGGCAGGAAATGACGGTGGTGGGAAATAGAGGAACGGATCAGGAGTGCCACACCACCACCCCGGCCATCACGGTCGGCGCGATGGATGATATACCCAGGGATGGAGAGGGGAGTGGTAGGATGAAGCCAGGTTTCGGAAAGGAACACGACATCGGGAGAGTGAGAAAGGAGAAGAGAGTGGAGTTCGTGCAGTTTGGGGAGAAGGGAAAAGGTATTCCAAGTGAAAGCTGTAAGGGGAAGGGGAAGGGCCATCAAGGACAGACAGGAGGGCCTGGAAAAGGACAGGGAGAGCAGGGAAAGCCGAGTGAGAGGAGATGTCTGGTACAGGAGGACGCACAGGGGGAGCATCAGGGGCAGAGAGGGTAGGTGCAGATAGCGGGTGACGACAGAGGTAAGCCTGAATGGATGGGCAAGTGAGGGAAGTGGCAATATGGGCACCGCCGCAGTTGACACACTTACGGTCCGACGGCTTCGCCTTGCAGGTGCGGCTCCAATGCTCCTTCCCACACCTGAAGTATGCGAGATCCCGGTGGCATCGAGTTGAAGAGTGGCCCAGACCCTGACACCTGTAGCACTGGGGCACCCTCCCAGAGCCTCGGTACCTCTCGACGGATACCACCCAGCAGCCTAAGGTCTTAAGCCGGAAGAAGGTAGCTGCACCCCCTAGTCGGGTAGTTGAAACTAGAAATGGTTGAGATGTAGCGGTAGGAGACACACACACATTTTGGTCACTGTGCCAACCGGAAAGCCTATGTCAAGGAGTTGAGCATGGAGTTCTTCGGGCGTGACAGTGAGAGGAAGGCGGCGGATTACAATGCATTCAACCTTTTCATCAGGGCGTAAAGAAGTGAAGAGACGGTAGCCAAGGGATGTCAGTTTTTAAAAGAGGAAGTCATGGTCGTGGGAGTTGTCGGTATAGAAGGATGTGCGGTCTCCAACAGAGGATACTCGGAGTTTGCCTTTGAGGTCTTTTTCGAGGCGGGCAGCAGAAAGGAATGGTTGCGAGGCTGGAGAAACAAGACAGGAAATGGGAGGCATACGGGTCGGTTTGACTGGAGCAGGAGGAGGTGGACAGCGCTGGTGCGAAGTGGTGGAAGAAGGTTTTGAAGTGCTGGGGGCAGAAGTAGATGGGTGGGTGGGGTCGGAGTGGTTGGCACGGTCAGGGGATGCAGCACGAATGTCGGAAACAGAGTCCTGAAATGCGGATGAGTCGGTCGTCAGTGGGTCGAACCTATTAGTGAGGCCACATTGTTGTCGGTAGGGAGGAGGCGCCGGGCGGGTCCTCGTGCCGTCTTCTTTGACACGATGAAGCCATCCACTTCATCGGCCGCATCAGATTGGGAGGGTCGGTCCGTCTGAGACGTCCGAGCAGTCGGGTCGTCGACAGAAGGATCCATCCCGATGTCTTCAATGGTGACCTCCTGGTCGGGGACGACGACTGATGGCACAGAAGAGGCGACAGAAGTCGTGACAGACAGAGACGAGTTGGCCACTTGCGGCATCAGCAACGAAGGTGGGTGAGGAGACATCATGTGAGTCGGCAGCGGTTGAAATGCAGGAGGATATTGCGAATCTTGAGAATGATGATATGAGATAGGCTAAGAGGGCTGAGAAGGCAGGTAGAACGGCTGAGATGGAGGTAATGGCGCTGAGAGCGGGCGTGGCGGCTGATATGGGGGGGGGGGGATTTTGACTATCCAGAAAATGAGAACCAGTCAGTGAATATAGTGGAGAAGGTCTGAAATGTGGAGAAGCAAACTGTAGATCACCTGCTTTGGTGGGGGTGAGGCTGTAGCAGAAATGCGGAGCCGGTGGCGGTTGGTGAAGATGGACAGCACCCTGCTGTTGGGAAGTAGTGGTGAGTTGGTGCGATTAGGGCAGAACAGCCTGCGTCTGCGTCAGGGTTGTAGAAGTTGATGCGGTGGTGATAGCAGTGGCAACCATAGCAACAGGAGTGGTGGTAGAGCCGGACAAAGAGGCGGTAGAATGCTGGTCAGAGTGAGTTGGAGAAAGATAAGATGACGACAGCTGCAACATCTTGTCACGCAACAAGCTGACAGAGGGATTGTCTGGAAGGTTGCGAAGAGTGTGCTCCAAACGAAGGCGGCGATCTTGGACCAGTTGGTGAGCAGAATGAGAGTCAGAAATGTCAGGCATATCGGGTAGGATAACTGCAGGCAGCGAGTCTGTCGTCGGTAGGGACTTAGTCGGAGAGCGGTCCCGTACGCTGGGCGTCACAGTCGAGTCGGAAGCCGATCCGTCAGGGCTGTTAGTACGGGAGGTCAGTGACGTCGAGCGGCTTCCACGAGACTTGCAGCGGCTTTTTCGTCCACCCTGGGAGGCAGTGCTAGGGTCCCGAGGGGTCTTGAAACTGGAGAGGGTCACAGAGTAGGTGGAGAAACCTGGGTCACTCCCTGGACCATCCTGGCGTGGAGCGGCGGGCGAGGCATCACCAGCAGGTAGCACCAGTGGAGACTTCTTACTGTAAATCTTGAGTGGGGTGTTTGTGGGGGGAGCTACCTCGGCCGAAGGCCTCAGTCCTAACTCCCCTCCGCTCAGGTCAGGTTTCATATCAGACCCTGCCCTCCACCCTCCCTATAAGCTGGGAGCAGGCGAGCATTCACAAAAATATGCTTAAAAATAAGAATCTGCAAATTACAGAAAATAGATACTGATTAGCACAATCACAATCAGCGACTTAAGCTGCAAGAGAAAACAATTAGTAAAAAATCTGCGCAGCACGCTTTAGTTTCGTTCCTTCGCCGAATTAATTCCCCAGAGCAACAACAGATAGCGTTGGAAGGGAAACCAGAGCGTTGTTGAAACAGTCAAAATGTGTTGTACATAGTGTGTGTCAAGTGTAACATTAATGGTGAGTAATTGTGTGTGCAGGAAGTTGTACTGTGTTGTCTGTAGATACTGCGCCGAGAAAGATACAGTGTTTCGCTTTATTCCATTAGGTAATTTTCTTTCCGTCGAAATAAACATGTATATTATGAATGCGAATCATTTAACGAAGCAATACTTTCGCTCGCGAGTGGACTACTCGGTAGCTACGACCCTTGTGCGCCATCTACCCACCAACGGTCGTACTATTCAGAAGGGATTGCTAGGTGTGTTGTAGGGTTGTAAGGGGCGACTATGTGAAGTGAATAGTGTAAGTTGAGCACTAAGATGTGCAGAAAAAAATAGCAATGCACCAACATTTTCTTACCAAGCAAGCATGTTAATTTGTAGTGGAAGATGCAGTTTATTGTGATTGTTGGTGAAGCTGGGTTGCCCCATACTGCGAACAGTTGAACTATGAGATTGAGGCATTCTGTTATTTCTGAAGATGGTTTCGGAACAAAAAAACCACTGTAGCATAGGTGGTGAAATTGGTATAACATGGCGGTTTAAAGAATTACCACACATACTATGTAGTCTAGTGGTAGAATAGTGTGTAGCCGAAAAGGCAACTGATGCTTCCCAGCTATGTGCTGTGCAGTAGGCTGCAAAACAGAGTTGGGATGGTCAATCTTCGGGACGATAAGATGCTGGGAAACGAGCCTCGACATACTTAATTGGCCTAGGGGTTACTATTGCGGCTCTTGCACTTGAAGTAAGCGATTGAGCAAAATTCTTATAGCAGGAATAGTTTAGCTACTGGGTGAAGTTATTGGGAAAATCGCTTACACCTCTCCCCTGCCCCTCTCCACACCCGTGTCCGGGAAAAAACCGTGTTGTGCTCGCGGAGGGAGACCAACCTGCACTGTACATCCACAGGTCGTAGTTTGCGATGGTGCGCAAGGAAAAGGCACCACATTAGTTCTTACATAATTTTACACACTTATGTTCGTGAACGTCATTTAAAGCATGTGCCATCCAGCAAGCGATCATTTACATCCTACCTCTCCCTTAACCCCTCACCTGGCAAGCACCCCTAACTCTTCGGCTCAACCCCCCTTCCCGCCCTCCCCTTTCCCAAGGACCTGGGCCGGTGGACAAAGTGCGGAAACATAAGTTTCAGACACGATACAAGTTACACCACTGATTTGCCATTGGCTTCAGCGCATGCGCGATGCACGTGACTAACGTCTAGTGAGATAAATGTACCTATGTCTGCAAAACATTTTACCTTTGAAAAATACATAAATCAAACATAATTAGATACATTTTATCTAAGGATATCAGAATAAAAATGTATTTTAAACCAACGTAACCTAAACTAACAGAACTGAAACTAATCTATGTTAAAAAACTTGTTTCATAACTACAGCTAACCCCAGTTGGATTTGATGATACTAGTATATGAGGCGTAGGTTCTCAACAATGTAACGGGACATAGCAAAAGTCTTCATGAGTACGCATACACTATAGCCAGCTGACTTCCTGTCAATTCTCTGAGCCACTAACAACCCCCTCCTCGAACCGTGAAACTATCCGTCAACACACAGAAATGTTAGTTTCCTAAATAATAACTGTAATCACAAAAAGTAGATATTAAATGTTTTTCTGGTAAAATTTTTTTTCTATTTTTTCTTAGTCTTGTTGCATCTATAACTGTTTGATGGCATGGTCTACATCAATTTTTGTCATCATGTTTTTATTTATATTTTTGTAGCATATATATAATATATATTGTTAACGGGATGTATATGAGGTCTAGGGAAAGAAAGAATACAAAACAGGTAAAACCTCCACCAGCGCCCCTCAGTGGACGTACCTCCACGACCTCGTCCCTAACAAGTAGTAAAGGTAGCCCTAGGCAGGAACAAAAACGCATTAAAAGAGACCTTCTGGTCACTTTTAGTAAAACGGCAAGACTAGAACTCAAGAACACAAAAATCAAACAATGCTAAATAAATATTAAACAGGGGGGGGGGCAGGGGTAGACCAAGCCTAAACTGGCTCGTATATATTCTTCAAAAATATGTAGAGCTGGAATCAAGGTTCTAGGTTATTGTGGTGAGTTTAAAAATCTATAAAATAACATAAAATAAAAAAAAACACAAACAACACCTTACCACTATAAGTTAATTTCTGGGTAGAAATGTAGTTAGAATAAACGAAGAACTGGCGATCAGTATGTTCGTAGAATAAGAAAACTGCAATAGTCATTAAGTTATGAAGGGAAACAATAAATAAAAGGAGAAAGAGAGATTGTTATACCATCGTTTAATTGAACCTTTATCTTTTACAGATAAAATAAAATCAAGCAAGATCATGTATACGACAAACAGCTAAAGTTGGCTGAAATTAGTTGCAAACATCTAGATTACAAACGTCTAAAATATTTGTCTCATACGAGACACAAAGTACAATAAAAGTAATGTAAAACTAAGACCAATTCTGATGATTTCTTTCTTTTTAAGAAAATACAATAATAATAAATAAACAGTAGGGAGATCGCTGCCTTTGGAATCAACCGTTAAGCAACAAACGTTCGTAATGAAGTTAATTTCTCAAGGCTTCAAAACGCTTCCGAAATATCTTCAAACATGGTCAAAAGTGAAAAATAAATACATTAATAGCTTCAAACTAATACTAAAAAGTTAGACGGCAAATGTGATAAAAATCTAAAGGATAACATAATAATAATTTTCATCACCTTAAATAAAAACAATGAAGTAAATTAGCGCGCTCCAACGTGTTATACAACAACAGTAAGTACCTAAAGCCGACGTGAAGAAGCTGAACTTCAATCAGAATAAAAGCAGTAAATGAAAGTATTAAAACCGCTTAAAAGTAACAAAACTTAATGATCGTAAACATTTTTAAAACAGGAAAAACAGACAGTTTTTCAAATAGAGGCCAGAAGTGCCTTCCAGCCCCGCCCAAAAGATCAGGTGGCCAACACGGCCTTTAATGAAAAATACATATTAGGCGAATGTATGAAGGAGCTCCCATTCAAACCACAACGGTCCTTGCAGGTAAAAATACAGGGGTAGTGAGTCAGTGTGAAGGCTGCTGGGTGGGGTGAAGATGATGGCTGGTGGAGCGCCCCAAGGTGGAGAGGAGCACTCAGACGTCCGGAGGCGGCAGAACATGGAATAGAAGCGAAGAGGTGGCAGACGCTGTGGCTGCGTGTGATGATTAGTGATGAAGCCAGGCTATTCTAGGTGAGGTGGTGCAGATTCCTTCCGTGGGAGGGTGCCCTAGTCATGGGGTGGGCAAAAACGATGTTAGCCACTGGGGTCGCCCGCTCCAGCGATGGCGGGGTCTTCGAAGGCATCCGTGCGAAGGTGAGTCACACTGAAGAGGGGCCTCCAGGGGTGCGCGGCGTCCGGAGGCAGGTTACTCACACGCCGGATTTAGGGGTTGGGAAGCCTCACCCTGGGGGAACCCCCTGCTTGATCAGGGTAGCCCCTATGCCAGGTAAGTATGCCGAGGCTCGTTGCCGAGCATCTTATCGTCCCGAAGACTGACCATCCCAACTCTGTTTTGTAGCCTACTGCACAACACATAGCTGGGAAGCATCAGTTGCCTTTTCGGCTACACACTATTCTACCACTCGTTCATCTAGTATGTGTGGGAATACTTTAACCCGCCACGTTATACCAATTTCACCACCTATACTGCAGTGGTTCTTTCGTTCAAAAACTATCTTCAGAAATAATAGAATGCCTCACTCTCATAGTTCCTCCGTTTGCCGTGTGGGGCAACCCAGCTTTACCAGCAATCACAATAAGCTGCATTTTCTACTAAAAATGAAAATGTTGGTGCATTGCTATTCTTTTCCGCACATCTTAGTACTCAACTTACACTATTCACTTCGCATAGTCGCCCCTTACAACACCACAACACGCACAGCAATCCCTTCTGTATAGAACGACCGTCGGTGGATAGATGGCGCGGGAGTGTCGCAGCTACCGCGTAGTCCACTCGCGAGCTAAAGTATTGCTTCATTTACATGCTTCCCATGCTCAATATACATGTTTTAATCGATCTAAAGAAAATTACCTAATGGAATAAAACGAAACACTGCATCTTTCTCGGCACAGTATCTACAGACAACACTTTACACCTTCCTGCATACACAATTTTTTCACCATTAATGTTACACTTGATACAAAAGGCTATATACAACATATTTTGACTGTTTCAATCACGCTCTGGTTTTCCTTCAAAGGCAGAGATCTTTCGCTTTTCAGTCTTGCGAATCCTCTTGCTCTCTTCCCTCCGCCCTTCCACTGCCCCAGGTTCCGACCACCTACCTGCTCCGATTCTGCGTGCCTTGCCTCGCAAGGCCGTAGTCTTCCTCACTCGCCTTATCAATGCCATCCTTATCCTTTGTCATTTCCCGTCCTGCTGGAAAGCCTCGATTGTCGTCCCCATCCCTAAACCTGGAAAACCCCCATCTCTCCCCTCCTCCTACCGCCCTATTTCTCTTCTTCCCATTCTCTCAAAGGTCGCTGAGAGAGCCGTCCTTGCCCGCCTTCTACCCGCAGTCACTGCCTCCAATCTCCTTCCGCCACACCAGTTAGGTTTCCGCCCATCCCACTCTACTTCCCATGCCATTGCCCGTGTGGAGCACCTGGTGGTGCATGGCTTCTCCCGACGGCAACACACGGGCATGGTACTCCTCGACCTTGCCCGCGCTTTCGATTCAGTCCCACATGCCCAACTCATCTCCCGCCTCTCTTCCACCCCTCTTCCCCCCCACCTCATCCGCCTCCTCTGCT